>CAUYSK010039041.1:0-20460 GCA_963575035.1 Avahi laniger
ACACAAACACATTGTATAGCTGTACAAAAATATTTTTTCTTGGCCAGGCATGGGCACGGTGGCTCACGCCTGTAATTCTAGCACTCTGGGAGGCCGAGGAGGGCAGATTGTTTGAGCTCAGGAGTTTGAGACCAGCCTGAACAAGAGAGAGACACTGTCTCTACTAAGAAAATAGAAAGAAATTAGCTGGACAACTAAAAATATATATAAAAAATTAGCCGGGCATGGTGGCGCATGCCTGTAGTCCCAGCTACTTGGGAGGCTGAGGCAGTAGGATTGCTTGAGCCCAGGAGTTTGAGGTTGCTGTGAGCTAGGCTGACGCCACGGCACTCTAGCCCAGGCAACAGAGTGAGACTCTGTTTCAAAAAAAAAAAAAAAAATTTTTTTTTCTTTATATCCTTATTGTATATGCTTTTAACTACTTAGAAATTATTTAATTTATTTTTTTTACTTTTTAAACTTTTTCGTTAAAAACTAAGGCACAAACATACATGCCCTGACAAACATAGGGTCAGGATCATTGATATCACTATCTTCTGCCTCCGCACCTTGTCCTATTAGAAGGTCTTCGGGGCAATAACATACATAGAGCTGTCATAATAATGCCTTCTGGAATACCTCCTGAAGAACCTGCCTGAGCTGTTTTACTATTCACTTTTTTAAAAAAATAAGTAGAGGTGTACAATATAAAATAATGATAAAAAGTATAGTACAGTAAATATTAATACATCAGCCAATAATACAGTCATTTTATCGTCATGAAGTGCTAGGTACTGTACATAATTGTATGTGCTATACTTTCATGCCACTGAGAGCACATTAGATTTGTTTATACCAGCATGCCCAAAAACACCAGTAATACATTGCACTATGATTTTATGATGGCTACAGTGTCACTAGGCAATAGAAATTTTTCAGCTCCATTGTAATCTTTTGAAAACACTATTTCATATACAGTTCATTTTTGACCAAAATGTTTCTGTATGATGTGTAACTGTATATTTTGAAATCATGGGTCATGTGGCACATGACTGCATATTATTTTCTTGATTTATTTTGTGGATAGTTCATTGCTAGCATATAGAAAGGCAACTGATTATTGTGTTATGATTTTGTATTCTGAAACTTTAAAAAATTAATTTGTTCTAACGTTTTTTTAATAGGGTCTCTAGCGTTTTCTACATATATGATCATGTCATCTGCAAAGAGACAATTTTACTTCTTCCTTTCCTATCTGAATACCTTTTATTTATTTTTCTTGCCTAATTGCTCTGGCCAGAACTTACAGTACTGTGTTGAATAGATGTTGTGAGAGTGGACATCCTTGTCTTGTTCCTGATCTCAGAGGAAAGGCATTCAGGTTTTCACCATTGAGTGCGAAGTTAGCTGTGAGTTTGTCATATATGACCTTTATTATATTAAAGTACATTCCTTCTATACATAATTTGTTGAGAGTTTTTAATAAAAAATGTCTTGTTAATAAATGTTCTTTCTCCTTTATATTTGTTAAAATTCATAGGGTCTAGTGACTCTTTGATGTTATTTGCAATAATTCAGTTCAGATAACATTTCAGGAAGATTAAATCAGTTATAAGCTCTTATAAATAATTTGTTTTTTGACATAGAAATGCTAAACTGGTACAAATGTGAACTTGCTCAAAGAGTGAATATACTATATCACATTTTTTGGTCTCATATATATTTATATTTACAGGTGTGTTAATCACAGGCAGCGGTCTCTAGCATTGGGAATACAGTTTATGTTGCTTCGATTATTGGGTATGCTATTTTTCTTAATTGTTGATAACTGTTGGGCTACTTTGATTCATTAGTGTTATTGATTCATTCATTTATGGTTCATACCAAGAAAATAATTAAAGTATAGTGGAAGACTACATAGTTGTTATTGAAGGAAGCTCTTTTCCAATATTTAAGATGTAGTATTATGTATATATCACATAAGAATGTAACGACTTTACTTTTCACCTGACTGATTGGTTACTTGTTGATTCCAGTTCTGTTGCAAATATAGCCTTAAAAGGCATATCATATTTATTTGTAATATAAAATATGATCATTAACACATAATTCCTTTTCTCCTTACTTTTATCTCCATTTGAGATACATTGTGTTACATTAGCAATGAAAAATAATGAGTCACAATGTTTCAGTGGCATAGATATTGTGTTAGTTCAGAACTGTTGGAAGTAAGAATTTATACCAGAGAATTTTATAAAGTTCCAGACATAGGAAGAATAAGAAGAAAAAGAGAAACATAATAAATATAATATTAAGATCATTTATTAAAACAAAAATAAAAAGTTGAAATATTAGAGATCACTTAGTCCAACTTCTTCTTTTTTTTAGATAAGTAAATTAATGTCTTGAGAGGTGCAGGATTTCGCCTATTGGTACATAATTAATGGTGGAAATGAACCTAGGAAAATGATTCCGAACTCTCAGTCTGGTACTCTTTTGACTCTGTCATGTTACAGGTCCTGAAAAAATAGACTGGATGTAGCTGGAATCTTTGTCTAAGAAATGCCACTTCAAATAATGTATTTTATTTGTAACAATTGAAAGTTCCTTAACTATGTGAGTGTTTAGTGCCTCATGGGGATGAGAGTATGTGTGTAGAAGATAGTAATACTCTTAGGTATGTTAGTATGAAAAATTATATATTAAATATGTATATGTCTGTATATATACACGTATATACTCTAATGCACACACACGAGTGTTAGTGTGTGTACATACACACATACACCTACATGCCCACATTAGTTTATATGCACATGCACATAACACATATACTGTAGTTTAGCAGACTTATTTGTGTATCGATTAATTTATTTTGATTTTATAAAAGTATAGTAGCTAATTTCAAAGGGACATTCATTCATTGTATTAGATAAGCAATGAATTAAAATATTTGTTTAACTAAATGTTAAACCAATGTATGTTAGAGATTCTGTTAAAATACTATTTGAATTTATTAGAAATACATAATACACATAATTATTTAAAAATCTTTTATCTATACTTCTTTATATCCTTTGTACATGAATTCATTAATTTGCAAATGGACAGATTAATACCTATTTTTATTTATATGAAATATGTGTAACAATGTATATAAAAATCTGTAATTATAATTTGGGTGTGGTGGCTCACGCCTATAATCCCAGCACTTTTGGAGTCTGAGATGGGAAGATTACTTGAGGCTAGGAGTTTAAGACCAGCCTGGGCATTGTAGTGAGACCTTATCTCTATTTAAAAAAAAAAGAAATCTGTAATTATAAACCATAATCTTTGCTCATATATATTTCACCTAATTCTTCTAGGCACAATACCTGGACCAATTATATTTGGTGTCACAATAGACAGCACATGTATTCTCTGGGATATTAATGAATGTGGAATTAAAGGAGCTTGCTGGATTTATGATAACATCAAGATGGCCCGTATGCTAGTAGCCATAAGTAAGTGGTGACTTCTTGACAACTTTAGGGTAAACTAACGATGCCCCAAAAATCTTTTTCTTGGTTACTTAGGTCATAGTTGTTTTGGAATGTTCAGTTCACTTTATTGAACCATCCTAACATCCTGAAGCAAAAAATAATTACCACAGCATGTTATGAGAGGCTTTTAATGAAGTCTGCAAGGCTCAGTGTTAAATGAAAGAGAATAAAATTTTTAGCTTTCATGACATCATATATTTTGTAATTTTCTTTTAACAATTTCTCTCAAAATTTTTTGAAAAATATACCCAAAAACTAAAAGAGAACTCTGAGAAACTTTCTGGAATGATTGTCATCTAGGTATCTGGGCTTTGAAAAACACATACAGTGGAGGTAGGGAAGTATACTTTTTCTTTAAGGCACATTGTAAGAAAACTTTTTATATTTAGAAAGTTAGCTATGATTTTAACCCTTTTTGCCTTTTGTTGTTTGTATAGTCTTGGTTAAATAATAGATGAAAGGTAAGGTAAGATTGAGGAAGTAGAACAGCACATTTAGCTTGTGCTAGTAAGATAAAATTTGAAATTAAAAATTTCAAAAACAACCTAAGAAATTAAAATAGTTAAAAACAGAGTAATCTTGAATATATATATATTTTTATGTGTGTATATTATATATATATAAACATGGGATTTTCACTGCTATTATTTTGACACATGTATCAAGATAGGCTTATTATTCTTACATGTGTTTAAACCCAGAGTATACTGTCTGAATTTACAATGACAAAGTAATAGAATATGCACTGAAGATATAAATATATAAATTCAAAAAACAATGGGAGAGTGAATATTGGCTAGAATAGACAAAATTAATCATCCCATCACTTTACCTTTTGTTAAAAACCATTGTTTATTCAATGTGTTTATGTTTAAAATTTATTTAATCGCTTTTGTTTGTACTTTTTGGCCAAAATACGTGTATAAGGAATCACTCCTTATTCTACTCAATGATGAATGTGAATTTTTTTCCCCAAAAATATATATACCTTTAATTTTTCAAAAACAAACAAATCAAAAAATGTAATAGTTGTATCTATATAACTAATCTCCCTGTGAATCTAATATTGCTTTAAATCAATGAGCATTCCTGTTTCTCAAATACAAATTTTTAAATAAAATACTAATGATTAACAAAAATAAACCAGCTACTGCAAAAGCTACACTGTAAGAACACATTTAATTTAGTCAGCTAACCCTAAATGCTTCTACTATAATAAATCAAAGCTTGTCAAGTAAATCTTAATGTTTCATGTTTTTAGCCAGGAATGAAGAGTAGATCTGGTTAAGCACTGAATGTGCTTTCTCCTAAGCTTTCTCCTGAGAACTCCAAAGTCTTTTTTATTTTTATAATTATTTTCCATCCTGTACATGAAAATTCTGCAACTTATTATTCATGTTCGAGGATGGTGTAAGTTTCCTTTATCATTGACTTTTGGTTGCTTGTAATTTTTTATAGATATGGTATTGTGTTAACAAATTTAGAAATAGAACATGGGTTTATTTAATCCTATACAATACTTATTTTATAAGAATGTATAATTATAACAATAGGATAATTTTTATTGTACATTATTATTGTTTTGAAAGAAAATAAATACTAGTTCATTGAATCGTATCGAAATGTTTTATTTCTTTCTCCCTAATGTTTTAAAAATTTAAAACAAGAACTATAATGCCCATGTAATTATTCTCTTTAAAGTAGTGAGTTTGCGTTCATGAAGAATTTCTCAATGAGAATTAATTTTTCTAATATTTAAAGACCCAGATGCATGATTAATTTTTTTTTATATTTAGGTGTCACTTGTAAAATTATCACCATTTTCTTCAATGGGTTTGCAATCTTTCTGTATAAACCACCATCATCTGGCACAGATGTGTCATTTCAAAATCAGAATGCAGTTGTGACTACTCTTTCAGTACAACAGGATTTCAACGAAGTAGGAAAAGAAGGGTGAAATGAAGAGACTATTTTATGGCTGGAAAATTCACCTCCATTTCTAAGAACACACTTTGCCATGGCAGCATTATTTACCAAATATGAACAATTATATTTTAAAAATTTATGTTTTATAATCAAATGTATTTTTATACGTGTGGACTCAACTGTTTTTTTAATACAAGAAACAGACCTGTGCCTTCAAAGACCACCAAAAGCCTCAAACACACACATACATCATACACACACACACACACACACACACACACACGCACATTTCCCATTGTCTAGGTATGAAATCCTCAACTAATAACAAGAAAAAAAGCCAACGATTGGTTAAAAGTTTACATTTTAAAAATAGCGATGTTTCTATCCCTTTTATAACTTGTTTGATTTTAATGTTCATGTCAGTAGTTTGAGTTTATTTAGAAAATTTATGGGTTAAAAATTTAAACTAATCAAATTTATGCGATGATTTTTTGGGATTATTATTGAAAGCACATGAATTTAAAGCCAGCTTTATCATGTAATTTGTTTTTAAATTTACATGTTTAAATGTAGCCTGGCCTTTCTTTATCAAAACAAGTTCCTGAACTATTAGAATATAGGTTACTCATCCTCTTTGTGTCCTAGTATGTAATGAATACAGAAATATCAGCATTGTGGACATTAGAGACTCAAAGGGAAGGAATGTGGGAGGGGTGAGGGATGAAAAATTACTGATGTACAATGTACACTGTTGGGAAGACGGGTACACTAAAAGCCCAGACTTCACCCCATGCAATATATCCTTGTAATGGAATTCAACTTATACCCCCTAAATCTATTAAAATAAAAATAAATAAAACATTTAAATGATTACATATATTTTATTGGGCCTACTGAAAGGATATAATACTTTAACTACTTTTCTTGTGTTAAATGATCTTTGATTTTTTTTGAGTTAACTCTTTTATTATTTTATTTTATGTTTGGTGCAATTCAGTATGATTGTATTTATTTAGGGTATTTATATATAAAAGTAATATAGATATGTAAAAAGAAATAAATATCAGCATTGTATACAGATATTTTCACTTTAACTCAAGAATTCCAGGAGATAATTTATTAATATTGCTGATTTTTAACACTTAACTTTTATGATTTTGTGATAGTATTCAATTATATATATTTCAGAGGAAAATATTTCAGTATTATTCTATTATATATATTTCTAGCTTCAGTAAAGTGCCAACTAGACAGGAAAATATTTCTTAATGAACTATTGACCAATACTTACATACTCAGTACTTTAATTTTTCTTATTTTAAAAGCCAATCACCTCGCACATTACTTATGGCACCTAAAATAGTGCTTGGCATGTGGTAGATATCTATTATTGTAGTTTGATTAAAATGTTAAATCCCATTCTTTACCTGATAGGTTTATTTGATAAAGTATTTCACAAGCCTGATAACATCATAACTTCACTCTTTTTTCTGAGGTCCAACTTAATGCCAACTTTGCTCAGAATATGGAGGATATATTAATAGATTAATGAACATCAACAAAAATAACTTAAATTTTACTGATTTAAGAAAGGTGTTGAAGCTCAAACCTGGAGATGATTCCATTTGAAATTTTTGCTAAATAAAGGTTACCAATTTAACAAGATTCGTTATCAGGTTTCCTCTATCAGCTTTCCCCTAGGTTAGTTTTTTACAAGCCGTGTTTTATATACACTATGTGATCAGAATAACACAAACTGTGAGTAAAGACCTGGTAGGAAACCAGGATCAGAAACACTAAACATTTGCAGAATTTAAGACATTATGTTTTGTGGTAATCTGTGGCCAATGATGATTCAAGAATCTAGTACCATTTATAAAGTGAAATTCAAGGAAAAGGAATGAGTTAGGAGTTAGGCATGGAAGCACACCGAGTATTAGAGGAAAGGAGTTGTGGGTTAGGAATCTCAGAGACGGACCTGCTTAAAGCAGAAACGTATAAACACCAAAGACTGAAGCCAAATTGGTAACCAAAAATCCAGGTATATAGGAAGCAGGAGGTTCATAGCAAACAAATGGGATAGGAAAAGATAGGCAGGGGAACGAACAAATGACACCTCAATTGATAATCTCTCTCCCAGCGGTCGGATGCATTTTAAATGATGCTTCCTGTTGGAGCCAAGGCCAAAGGAACATTGAGGGCTTCTGTGTCCCGCATGTGGAAGCAGGGAATAGAATGGAAGAATTTCATAGCTGTAAAGTAATGGCGAATTCTGAGGAACTCATCTATTGAGATGTGAAATGACAGTAAGAAAGGAAAAAGAATAACTACACAAACATATTAATCTAGGGCCACTCAATTTAAAAGGTGAAAGATCTATATGATTTGAAGAGAAACTGGAGTATGAAGCCACTTAATTTAGAAGAAAAAATTACCCCATCCTTAGAAATAATTTGGTAAATAGGCCACTAAATAATCGGCATTCATAAAGATTCTTAATTATCAAGGCTTTCATTGTATTCAGTATACTTAGTTTTATAAGGTAATACATAAACTTTTTAATGAAAATTGTTAAAGTGAAAATAATGTTGGCACTTAAAGAGAATTTGACTCTTCTATTTACAATATACATATTTAGAAAGAATACCTCCTTTTATGAAAGGGCAATACAGACACTACTGTAATTTATAATCATTGTTTTTACTTTGTAATTCACTTAGATTATATGAGTTGATATGATACTTCTAGAATAAAATTGTTCATGAAATGTATTTTCCACAATTTATAAAGATTTTTTAAGTAAGTTTTAACTTATAAGTTGATCTATTGTGATTTTGTACATAACTGGATATATGTCTTAAACTTTTTTAACATTTGGATTTCCTCAATTGTAGAAAATACAAATATAAACTCTTATATATGGAAAGAACTGTATGCAATTGACTTTACTATGTAAATTGGAGGGAAATATAAATAAAATTTTGACTTATTTTCTTTCAAGATTCCCTATTTTGTAATAATTATACAGAATCCATATACATACCATTTATTAAATCAGAAAATTTATACTAGATGGTTTTAAGTGTTTGACCTTATTAAATGACATAGATTTGAAATTTGGTTTATCTCTTTCTATGAATATAAGCATATTTTATGGATGGTAAAGGAAAATCAGTGCACTTTTGAATTAGATGAATGTAATTTAATCCAGTGATTTCTGGAATCTCAAAAGATGTATTTAATTTGATATAAACCATAGTTATTATGAAATATATACTAGGAAAATTCTTTCACATAATGGTTTCCATATATGACAGATTGATACATGATTTATATAAGCAGGATACATTTTATAGTAAAATATCTGATACTTACACAAATAATTTGTTTTGGAATGATTGTATTTAATTCATTTTGGTTTATCAAAATACTCAGTACAATACTTTTAGAGAAATCAGATTGTACATTAATTTGAGATATAATGCTCTTTTCCCCTCACCACAACACATTTAGTTTCCTTCAGTCTTTTTTTGCGCCAAAGTACAATAAACATTAACTCTTATACATTACATAAGAGTAATCAAAAATAAATAAAAGATACAGTCCACTCCAAAAAACTGAATGGGTAAATTGGATTAAAGCATTTTAATGTTTTAGCTAAAATTGATTTAGTTTATAAAAATTATCCTCAGGAATTGATCATCTATTTTTTTCTTTTAAATTAGTGTCTGACTTTTTTTTTTTGAAGTTTATTTTGTAGTGATTTTAGAATTGTAAAAAGTTGCAAAAATAGTACAAGCAATTTCCCTATAAGCTTTACCCAGCTTCCCCTGGTGTTAATATTTTACATATCCATAGAACAATTATCTAAACCAAGAAATTAGCATTGGGACAATACTATTAAGTCATCTACAGTCTTTATTATAATTTTGCCTGTCTTAACATTAGTGGCCTTTATCTGGTCCAAGTCCAGTCTAGGATCCCACATTAAATTTATTTATTATGGCTTCTTAATCTTTTCCAATCTGGAACAGTTGTTCAGTCTTTTTCTCTCATGATGCACTTCTTCTCTATTGCTATGTATCGAATAACTCCAAACTTTGGTAGCTTAAAACAACAAGTATTTGTTATCTCACAGTATTGTGAGTCAAGAATTCAGGTGTAGCTAGCAGTGCTGGGTGATTCCAGGTTGAGGTCCCTCAAGAGGCTGCAATAAAGATGTTGATTATGAGGGCTGTAATCATTCGATAGCTTGCCTGGGATTGGATAATCTGCTTATAAGAAAGTGTGCTCACATGGCAGTTAGAAGAAGGCTCAACATCTGAGACTCTTCTTAGGGCCTCAGTACAAGGAGCTGACTGCTCAGGTTAAATGTTATAAAGGAAAGTGAGAGAGCTGCCAGAACTGAAAAAACAGTGTCTTGTATGACTTAATTTAGAAATGACATATCATTTCTTCTATCACATTCTACTGGTCGTATAGACAACTCTAGTGATCTTAATTACATCTGCAAAGTCCCTTCACCACAGCACCTGTATTCCTATTTGGTTTAATAAATCAGAAATAGGAAGACATCTTTAGAATTCTGCCTGTCTTCCCTGGTACAGTGTAGAAGGAAGCCACAAAAAGGTATGAATACCAGGAGATATGAATACCGAGATCAGCATTGGAATGATCTTGGAGGCTGACTACCACATATGACCTTGATGGTTTTTAAAGGATTGGCCAATTATTTTGTAGAATATCCATCAATTTTGTTTTGTTTGATGTTTTCTTGTGTTGATGTTATATGTTTTTGCAAAAAAAAAAGAATGTCATGTTCTTCTCAGTGCATCATATCCATGAATACATGATGTGCATATACGACAGAACTTTGATCAGTTGGTTAAGGTATGTATCTGTCAGCAATGACCTCTCTAACCTAATTTTCTCCTGTTATTATGAACTATCTCTTGGAGAGATTCTTTGAAACCATGCAAATATCCTGTTTCTCAGCAAATTTTCATTCATCAGTTTTAGATCCACTGACAATTCTATGGTTTTTGTAAGTAGTGATTTTCTATTTCCATCACATTTTTAATGTGTATTAATTTAGATTCTATTCTAAGATAGAATTGTTCCATCCCTACCATTATTTAAAATTGTTCAATTATTTGTGTAAGTATAAACTCATTGATAATTAGTTTATTCTATGGATTATTATCCATTAATTTTTTGTCAAATTGTTTTCTGTTCGGACATTGAGAGCACCATCAGGTTGGTATCTATTTTTTTTTTTTTTACATATCCACATCATAATTTGAGCACATCCTTACCATTCAGCACCACAAAATACTCCATATTCCTCACGTATTTTACTTTCCCTTCTGCAAGGAGCTCTGGTTCCTTTTATCAAAGAATGGCATTTAAAAACCAAGATTTGCATATCAACACATCTATGTCTATGTTTATCCAAAGTTCATGTTAATCTTCCTTTTTCTTATTTGTAAATCCTTTCTCCAAGAGTGAGAAACCTGGCTCTCATTATCCACAGCATACTATTTGTCCAATACTGGATTATTAATTTTCTATTGCTGACATGATAAATTACTACAAATTTAGTGTCATGAAGAAATACTCATTTATATCTCATAGTTGTGTAGGTCGGAAGTTCAGGTACAGTGTGGTTCACCTGGTTCCCTGGTTCCCTTCCAGGTTTTACAAGTTGAAATCAAATTGTCTGCATTTATTTCTGGAGGCTCTGGGGATGAATTCATTTCCAAGCTCATTCAGGTTGTTGGGAAAATTTAGTTTCATGGTACTGTAGGACTAAGTTCCCTATTTCTTTGCTGGATAATGTATGGGTGTCTTAGAGACCACCCACATGTTCTGGCTTACGCGCTTCCCCCGTAATTTTTCCATCTTCAAAGCCAGCAATAACAAGTCAACTCCTTCTCAAGATCTGAATCTCTCTGACTTCCCCTTTGCCTTGCCATTCCTATTCCCTTTTTATTGCTACATCTTTATGGCCCTACCTACATTAAATTTTCTGCTTTTAAGGGCTTATATAATTAGATTGGGCCAACCTGAACAATCCAAGATAGACTTTCTAAGGTCTATAATCTTAATTACGTCTACAAAGTCCCTTTACCACAGCATCTAGATAAGTGTTTCATTAAATAGGCCAGGGGATGGGAATCTTGGAGAAGTGTCTTCAGAATTCTGTCTACACCGATATACACATAAATTATTCTCAGTATTATTGCCACATGCACTGTAAAAACCCCATTTACTGAGCAGAACATTTGAAGTGGTAGAGTAAGAAGTTGATTAAATCCTCTCCTGAAGTGCAACAATGCAACAAATCTAGAAAAAATTGTCATAAACAACCATTTTAGGAATCTGAAAATCAAATAAAGGCATGTAACAAATTGGGAAATATTTATTTACCAAAAAAAAAAAAAAGTACTAAATCTTGAGTAAGAAAAGTGGGTGTCTCTGCGATTTTAATCTGGGGATGCTCCCTTTCCTTTACCAGCCCCATCATCATAGCAGTACTATGAGGGTAGGGCAGACTGTGAAAACCAGCAGTTTTGCTGGTGGACGAGGCTGCTTGATTTGGAGTAGAATACAGTAAAACTCAAAGCCCCTGGGCATTTTTCCAGTCACTGGAAATTTCAGTGATCAATGTTGCAGCCAGCCTAAGGTTGAAATGCTGGTTGAAACATGCAACAGCAGCAGACTAACAAGAAATTTAACAGGGATCCTTGAACTCATCCAGGAGGCATAAAAATTCAAAGTTTGCCACAGTATATTTTCTTCAATGTTTACATTTCAACAGAAAATTATGAAGTATGTAAATAAACAAGAAATAATTACCATATTCAAGGAAAATAATCAATGAAACCCATCAGAAGAGGCAGATATTAGCCTTAGCATGCAAAAACTTCAATACAGCTATTATAATATGTTCAAATAACTGAAGAAAACCATGTTTAAAGAATTTCATTAAAGTATGATCAAAATAACTCACTAAAGAGGAAATATTAATAAAAAAATTATAGAAAAGAACAAAAGGAAAATTTGAAATTGGAAAGCACAATAACTGAAATGAGAAATTTACTAGGGAGACTTAATTAACATCACATTAAATATGGCAGATAAAATAATCAGCACCCTTGAAGATCTTCCAGTGGAAATTAGTCTATCTGAGGATTAGGAAATAAAAGAATAAGTTAAAATAAGAGCCCCAGAGACTGTAGGAAACCATCAAACATACCAATATATAGGATAATTGGAATCACAGGAAAGAAAACGGAAGGAAAATATTTGAAGAAATAATGGCTTAACTATAGCCAAGAAGGTTACCAAACCCCAAGTAGGAAGAATACAAAGAGATTCATAGCTAGACACATCATATTCAAACAATTGAAAGACAAGGGGAAAATATTGAAAACAACAAATAGAAACTCACTTATGCATAAAAGGAAAACAATACAACTAATAGCTGACTTCTCATCAGAAACAATTGAGGCCAGAAGTTAGGCGGGTTGACATAATCAAAATACTGAAAGAAAAAAATTAATCACAAATTATATATGCAGAAAATATATGCCCCAAAAGTGATGGCAAAATAAAGACATTCCCATATTCACAAAGACTGAAAGAATTTGCTCCTCTCAGACCAGCCTTACAAGAAACACTCAAGTAAATTCTTCAGGTTGAAAGGAAATGACACTAAGTCAAAACTAATTCACATAAACAAATAATGAATATTGGAAAAGGTAATTACATAGATAAGTATAAATATATATTTTCTATATAAATATATATTTTCTTGTATTTGTCCTTACTGATATAGATGATAATTTATCCATATGCAAAAGAGTGTGGACCCCTACCTCACACCTTATATAAAACTTAATTCAAAATGGGTGATAAGTCTCCATGTAAGAGCTAAAACATGTTAAGTGTTACTTCTAAAACATTTAGAAGGAAATGAAGAAGTAAATCTTTGTGATCTTGGGTTAGACAATTGTTTCTTAGATATGACACCAAAAGAAAAGTGACAACATTTAAAAAAAAAGGAGATAAATTTGACTTTATCAACATTAAACACTTTTATGCTGTAAATGGTACCATCAAGAAAGTAAAAAGATAACCCAAAGAATAGGAGAAAATATTTTCAAATCACTTATCTGATAAAGTACTTGTGTGGACAATATATAAAGTATGTTAAGAACTCTTAGAACTCAATAATAAAAAGATGAATGTCCACTGAAAAAGTAGACAAAGAATCTGAATAGATATTTCTCTAAAGAAGAAAGAGGATGTCAAATAAGGACACAAAGACATGGTATAGATTCTGTTTGTTGAAAGGGCTAGAAGTAATGACAGTCCTGTAGGAGCAAGCACACATAAACAAATGAATCTTCCTTTTTAAAAACCACTCATTATGAAAAAAAGCTCACTGGAGAAATGGCTAATGCTGTATTGAAGAAACAGCTATTATTGCATCTGCAAAAGGGCACTGCAGTGATGGCAATATTAGTGTCTTTTTAAAAAATCATTGAACTGTACATTTAAAAATGGTATGATTTACTATATGTAAATTTTGCCCTATTAAAATCAGCTTGAAAAGAAAAGAATAATACTGGAAACAATGTTAAAAAATCAACTATTGATGGGTTCCCCCAAGTTAAATAATTCCCTAAGAGAAGCATACTAGTCATAAAGATGTCTGCAAGAAAAGAGGCTGGTATTTCCTTTACAGATTTGTCCTTCGAGCTCCACTTTTTCCAGTTACTGTCCTTGTAGCCACATTTTACTTATTCAAAAAAATAAACATTATGATTTTAGTACAATTCTTCCTCTCAAACCTATGCAAAAATCTATTTCTTGTCTCTTGAAATTCATTTACTAGAGTTTGGGTTGAGAAGTTGGCAACAATGACTCTAATTAAAGTGATCTGTGGAACTTTTAAAACTAACAATGTTTAAACCCCATCCAGGATAAATTAAGTTTATTTGTTAAAAATTTCCCAGGTAATTCTAAAGTGAAGTTGTAAGAGAATGGCCTAAAAAAGTTTAAAAATGTTTTCTGTCTCTTCAGAACTCCCTCACCCTTTTTGAGAGCTAAAACCTATATCCCTGCCTAAGGCCAGTGGTTGGGAGGGGCAAGAGAGTGTCCTTTGTTCTTTGTGCCACAGGAGATGGCTCAAGGGAATCGTCCAGGTAAAGGTCATGAGATTGTCTTAGCCAAAGATGGGATGAATAGAGTGGAGATCATGAGATTGTATTAATTGAAGATGGGATTATGGGATTAATCAGAACCTTTAAAAGCTCTGTACTTCTGGTCAGTGGCAGGACGTTGGTACTTTCAGACAGGAGTCTTCCAATCTCCCTATTTGCCAGCAAATTAATAAACTCCCGTTTCCTTCTCCTCAAACCATTTGTCCTTGTTCTTCTGATGCAGCTTCAGGGATAAGTGCTGAACTTTTGGTAACAAAATCAGGGTTGGAAACTGCTGAATATAAAACTAAGAAACACATTTAAGATGATGGGGGAAGCAGGAATCACATTTTGTTGTCAGTGATTTCATCGTAATTTTTTATTTCTAACTTTATTCTGAGAGAATAAAACTTTAGCTTTGAAAGTTGTAGGGGAATAGGGAAAATCTTCCCTTGCCCTGGAAGATTCACTGAAATATCAAATAACAATAAGGCAGATTAACAAGCGAAAAGCCTTTACAAATTTATTACTACAGTGTGAACAGAGAGAAATACAGAGTAATTGCCTAATATCCTAATGTGGTTCAGAAGCTTAAATACTATCTTTACGTTACAGAAAGAATGGGGACATGGATCCTGGCAAAACAGGTTATGGGAGGGGGAGAAGAGGACTTCTGTTGAATGGTAATAAATGATTACTGGGATGAATGAATGGATCTGTGAATAAAGATTAACTTGTAAATAATTCTCTAGAATTTGAATGATCCTTGGATATAGAGGATATCTTGTGAAAGGCTCTATTCAGGTGTGGTCACATTCTTGGTCTTCTTTTCTGCAATGGATAATGGGATAACAGGGAGGGGAAAAAGAACAATTGTTCTCTTTTGTGGACAAAGAAAAAGTCTCTTCCAAGTCCTGTTGATCTCTAAAGGTCTTTAATTAAAAATATTCATTATACTAGGGAGCCATGTTTTGGGGTGAAATTCCCTGTGCTCCTTCAAAGCAAGAGGGGGAAAATAATGGGATAATTTTGAGGTTTAAGACATTACTAGGGCTTCTAAAAATATGGAAGCATGTGTTCTTTAGGGTAGAGTGATGTGAGCTGGGGAAGAAAGATTGCTAGAAAGTTGAAAAACAATGGAGAAAAATTCACCTGTTTTTAAATTTTGCCTAAGGCTCTTCCTTTCAGGAAAAAAAAAAATTAGAGAACACCATTTGGTAAATTTCTTTTTTTCTTGCATTAGTGAGCTAGTTCAGTGATATCATGTACATAACACTACAGGTTAGTTCATGGATAGATACAGGAGTAGTTTAGTTGAGTGCAGGAATAATGTGGCGATAGTAATGTTGTTATTGAACCCACAACAGGGGTCTGTCCTAGGTCTGATTGCTCGCCACACAGAAAGCCAATTACTGAGACAGCAAGGTTGCCAAGGAAGAAAGGTGATACGTTACAGATGACTTCACCTGGGAGAGAGAAAAAATGCCTCAAATCCATCTCCCTGATTAACTGAGGGTAAAGGTTTTTAGAAGATGTTCAGGAAGGTGGTTACATGTTTTGAGGCAGGTTGTGTTAAATACAATGTGTGCAGGAGGTTTAATTAAGAAGTCACAGGTTAGTGATGGATGTCGAGTCTTGACATGTGAAATCACCTATATTAACATAATGTAAAACCATAAGGTAAAAATAGCAATAAAAGGCTGATTTCTATAAAAGTATACATACAGCCAGGAGTTAACCAGACATTTTTCCCTAACTTCCTTACTGCTGCAACTGGTTACTGCTTAATGGTATCCTACCTGACAGGTGCAAAATTTGTGACTTCCCCAACTGCTTCTACAGGTAGCATTGCTATTGTAAAGTCTAAGACTGGTCTGTGAGATATTTTTCGGACTCTGCGTTCAGGGGGACATCAACTAGACCTGTGGACAGGCAAAAGAATGGATCCAATAAGCCTTGAGACCCCCTACCCAGGAAATCTCCCAACTGAGAAGATGATTTGTGTTTCCCAACCCTATGAGTTCATCCCCAACCAATCAGCAGACCAACTCCCTAGCCCTTTGTTAGCCAAACCACCTTTACAAGCTTAGGTCCCCAAATTCTCAGGGAGATGGATTTGAAAAATGATTCCCATCTCTTTGCCTGGTGCCTTGCGAAATAAAATTCTTTCTCTGCTGCAACACCTTCCGTCTCAATATATTGGCCTTTACTGAGTGGTGGGCAAGGGACCCAGCTGGGCCGTAATACATGCAGGGGGGCTTATTCGGAAGTCACATGGTGAGTCTTGGCATTAATATCCTGCAAAGAGTCTGCTGTTTCTGGGAGACAACTCAAAATGTAAAAGGGTTAAACAGAAAGATTGTAAAGTTCTGATTACTGAGTGCTATGGGCCTAGGAATCCAAAATATAAGAAAGCTACAGGGAAAGCGTGTATGGGGGGGTGTGATATTGTGTTTGTTCATGGAACCAATTACAATGTGAGAAATTCTGATAAGGAAAATGGGGCAAATTTGGCATAACTGAGCTGGAGGTACTAAAGACACTGAAAGACAGAAGACAAAGACATCCTGGAACATAGTCTGAAGCTATATTCTTAGAATCTCTCAAATAGTATGGGAACAACTGACCCATCTGGCTGCTGAATGCCTCAATACTTTGGTCTCTTTGCTAGTTGTCGGCAAGGCCAAAGCTTACCCAGGGAATGTAAAAACAAATCATGATACCAAATGTGTCTGAATTTCTTTCCTTCTTCCATCTCTTTTCCTTATGTTATACACATCTGTTTTTGCCTTGGCTAGATAGATCAACTCAATCTATTATTGGCTTTCCTTTTATATAAGTAAATGATGTATTGATAACTACCATAGGTCTTTGACAGGTGATTTGAAGGTCTAAAAATTATAAGCAGAAAACACATGTTGGATAACGTTGCCCATGAAAACTTTCAAAAAAACTATAGCAAAGATCAGATAATTCTAGTGAAAATAAGACAGTTATCAGTTATTGCTTATCTACTAAGTGGCCCTCTGAAGGTTCACAGAAAAATCACTGACGAATTGTAGACTAACTGGAGAAAAGGTAAAATAATTATTCAATATGTATACACAGATGCCTTCAGAATGAAGACCCAAAGATACAGGGGATAGTGTCCATTTTTATGGTTAGGTTCAATAAAGTATAGACAACTGTGTAGAAATATGATTGGACAAAAAGGGTATGCTCTAATGCTAATAGACTGAGCGGGAAAACCCAGCCAGGCCTGTCTGTCTAGATTCTTCTTGGCCTTTCCAAGAAGGAAGTTCCTTTCTTCTGAATAGGGGGCCGGGCCCTCTCTGAATCGGGGTCTTATGACCTACAGTCAAACACGGCAGATAAGATAATTTCTTTATGGCCAGTTTTTAAAAATTTTTTTGTTTGTTTTTGTTTTTATTTCAAAATATTAATAAAGGGGTTATATGTTTTTTGTTATATAAATATCTTATGCTTAAGTCAGGGCTTTTTTTTTATATTTACATACTCTCAAGTGTCCTTAAACCTAGGCATTTTTTTTTTTTTATAGAGATGGGGGTCTTGCTATTGCCCAGGCTGGTCTCAAATTCCTAGGCTCAAATGATCCTCCCACCTCAGTCTCCTCAAGTGCTAGGATTACAGGCACAAGCCACTGCACCCAGCCTATAACCAAATTTTACACTGAATATTTTTGGGTTTTATGGCTTGGCTTTGGGAAAAGGGAGTTCTGGTTTCTATGACCCATATTAGGGGAAGAGGTATTCTATTTTCTGTGGTTAGCCTTGGGGTAGAATGGGACTAAGAGGAAGAAGGACAGGAAAAGGTCAGAGAAAAACTTTTGCTTCAGAGGCTGCTTGTGAGGACTTCATTTCAAAGTACCGTATTCTGAGCCCCAAGTTACCGTCCAGCCAAGTTTGTTGCCAGCTGCTCAGGAGGCAGCCAATACGCAGAGACAGCAGAGGTTACGGTGGAGAAAAATTTAATAACACAGAGAGCCAAGTGAGGAGATGGGAGGAATTTCTCAAATCTGTCTCGCCGAGAATTTTGGGGCCAGGGTTTTTAAAGACAGTTTGGTGGGCACAAAGAGCTAGGGAATTGGTTCTGACTGGCTGGGAATAAACTCATAGGGTTGGGAACCAGAAATTGTCTTCCTTCTTGCTCTGAGTCAGTTCTAAGGTAGGGAGTTGCAAGACCAATAGTCAGTTCCATGGTCTTGTTGGATCAGCTGGTCCATCAGATACAGGGTTTGGAAGATACCCCTAAGATCAGCCCTAGTTTTCACAAGGATGATGTTATCTGTGGGAACAATGAAGAAAGCTAAGAATATGTAACTCCTGAGTAGAAAGCAACTACAGGAAAGCAAGCTAGGGAACAATGGCTGGTTATGTATATTTTTAACTATGCCTATGGCTTTTCAGAGTTCAGGCCTTTACCACAGTTCCCACCTTATGACCTTTTATTAATTTTATAAAGGGAGTTTCATCAACACTGGTATGAGGAAATGCGAGATATGCTACACATTTTATACTCACTACACCACTCTTTATTGTTTCATGTGTGAAACAACCGAAGCCCAGGGAAATTAAGTTGTCAAAGCCACAAAGCTAGCATCAGATCTTAAACTCGAATCCATATATCCCTGGCTCCAAAACTTAGGCTTTATCTTTTTCACTAGAATATACTGAGGTTAACTTCACAGATTAAAAAGAACACAATTCACAACTTTTAGTTATGGGTGTTATAAAATATCTTTTTAAGTCTTAAAATTATATTTTATCAAATAATTAAGCAATTTTGAAGCATTAGACATAAAAATGTGACAGTCTCAAGGAAAAAAAGTGTTAAATCTTTTCAGTCTTTCCAGGCTTGCAATTTCTGTTCTTACCAGTAGGTGGAGGTGTTGTTTTTACTACCACAATAAGGTGCTTTGTTTCCTGAACATTTTTCTGTTCTTGATACAGGAGTATTTCTGGCCGTTCTGTAAAAATTTCATTTGCATTTTCTCATTTTCATTGTTCCTATTCTTCTACTAATTTTTACAGAATTCTTTTCTCATTATATACCATTGGAAAGAATTCCACTGAGAAGAAAAAGTAGTAACTAATGAGAGTTATTTTGTGGATACAGCTTTCACTATTTTGATTTCTTTCCCAGATTAGAAATAGAAAGGCGCATATTTTGCATTTCACAAGTTCCTCCTAGATATTTACCAAGAGTGAATTTTTTGATACTATTCTGTAATTCATTTTAAAATGCCAAAAACTATTTAAATTATCATCCATAAAAATTTTGTTCTTTAAAAAGCACGGAAAAAGACATAAAGTGTAACTAGAATGTTTGTACCCTCACAATACCTTGGAATAATAATAATAAAAAAAAATTGTAACAACAACAAAAAAAAGCACTGCAAATACATAAGAGTCATAAAACTCCAATCCAAATCTCTTAGTAGTACACAGAAGAGTCCTTTGAGGACTTCTTGAAAGATTACAGGTACTGTACCTGCTCAGACTCTTTCGATCAACTCTGGACCACATTCAAGATGAACAAACAGTGTAAGTCTGGGGCAGCTATGGTCCAGTGAAAGAAGCCCTAGATATAAACTCAGATTGAGTTTCTTGGAACAGCCATAGATTGAAGATTCAATTTTCACTATTTTAAAACGAGGATAATAATGCCAACTTTGCAGGGTTATAATGAAGGTAAAACTAGATCATGTATTTAAAGATATCAAATCATTTTTTGAAAAGTAGTACAAAAGTTGAGACTAATGTATCGATAATTTTCTGAAGTTT
>CAUYSK010039043.1:0-41074 GCA_963575035.1 Avahi laniger
GTGATATCTCATTGTGGTTTTAATTTGCATTTCCCTGATGATTAGGGATGTTGACCATTTTTTCATATGTTTTTGGGTCATTATTCTGTCTTCTTTTGAAAAGTTTTTGTTCATGTCCTTTTCCCACTTTTTGATAGGGTCGTTTGATTTTTTCTTGTTGATTTTCCTAAATTCTAAGTAGATTCTAGTTATCAGCTCTTTATCGGATTTGTAGCATGGAAAAATTTTATCCCATTCTGTAGGTTGTCTGTTTGCCCTCGTGATAGTTTCTTTGGCTGTGCAGAAGCTTTTAGTTTGATCAGGTCCCATTTATTTATTTTGGTTGTTTCTGTGATTGCCTTTGATCTTCTTCATAAATTCTTTGCCTAGGCCAATGTCTAGAAGAGTATTTCCAACATCTTCCTCTAGAATTCTAATAGTTTCACTCCTTAGGTTTAAATCTGTTACCCAGTGTGAGTTGATTTTTGTGAGAGGTGAAAGGTGTGGATTCTGCTTCAGTCTTCTACATGTGGCTATCCAGTTTTCCCAGCACCATTTATTGAATAAGAGTTCTTTTCCGCAGTGTATGTTTTTGTCTGCTTTGTCAAAGATTAGATGGCCATATGAGGATGGTTTTGTATCTGGGTTCTCAGTTCTGTTCCACTGGTCAATGGCTCTATTTTTGTGCCAGTACCAAGCTGTTTTGATTACTACAGCCTTATAATAAAGTTGGAAGTCTGGTAAGTTGATACAAATCCGATAAAGGGCTGATAACCAGAATCTACTTAGAACTTGGGAAAATCAATAAGAAAAAATCAAACGACCCTATCAAAAAGTTGGCAAAGGACATGAACAGAAACTTTTCAAAAGAAGACAGAATAATGGTCAAAAAACATATGAAAAAATGCTCAACATCTCTAATCATCATGGAAATACAAATTAAAACCACAATGAGATATCACTTATCTCTGGTGAGACTGGCCTTTATCAAAAAGTCCCAAAACAATAAATGTTGGCATGGATGCAGAGAGACAGGAATACTCATACACTGCTGGTGGGACTGCAAACTAGTGCAACCTCTGTGGAAACAATATGGAGATACTTTAAAGAGGTACAGGTAGAGGTACCATTCAATCCAGCAATCCCATTACTGGGCATCTACCCAAAAGAGCAAATGATACTGTGTAAGAAAGACACCTGCACCCGAATGTTCATAGCAGCACAATTCACAGTTGCAAAGATGTGGAAACAACCCAAGTGTCCATCAATATATGAGTGGATTAATAAAATGTGGTATATGTATACCATGGAGTACTATTCAGCTTTAAGAAATAATGGTGATCTAGCACCTCTTGTATACTCCTGGATAGAGCTGGAAGGCATTCTACTAAGTGAAGTATCCCAAGAATGTAAAGACAAGCACCACATGTACTCACCATCAAACTGGTATTAACTGATCAACACATAAGTGCACATATAAGAATAACATCTATTGGATGTTGGGCAGGGGGGCGAGGGGGAGGAGGGCACGGGTATATGCATACACAAAGAGTGCGATGCGCACCATCCAGGAGATGGACACACTTGAAGGTCTGACTTGGGGGTGAGAGGGAGCAAGGGCAACATACATAACCTAAATATCTGTATCCCCATAATATGCTGAAATAATAAAAAAAAGACACCTGCACCTGAATGTTTATAGCAGCACAATTCACAATTGCAAAGATGTGGAAACAACCCAAGTGTCCATCGTGTCTATCAATACATGAGTGAATTAATAAAATGTGGTATATGTATACCATGGAATATTATTCAGCTTTAAGAAACAATGGTGATCTAGCACCTCTTGTATTCTCCTGGATAGAGCTGGAACCATTTCTACTAAGCAAAGTATCCCAAGAATGGAAAAAAAACACCACATGTACTCACCAGCAAATTTGTATTAACTGATCAGCACCTAAATGCACATATAAGAATGACATTTATTGGATGTTGGGCAGGGGGAGGGGGGAGGAGGGAGGGGGAAGAGGGGACAGGTACATGCATACACAAAGAGTGCGATGCACACCATCCGGGGGATGGACACGCTTGAAGCTCGGACTTGGGGGCGAGGGAGCAAGGGCAACATACATAACCTAAACATCTGTACCCCCATAATATGCTGAAATAAATTAAAAAAGACTTAAAAAATAATTTATTTATAAAATAACAATAAATTGACATTTTATATGTACAACATGCTTTCTAAGGAATGTCGAACCTAAAAGTCTTGTTCTGCTGGGGCCTGGATAGGTCTGTATATTCCAAGTAGGGGAAGAGCTGATGACTGTTGAAGATGACTTTGGAATCACCATGGAGATTAGGTGGAGAGAGACGGTGGGGGTGCGAATGGGACTAAGAATGAGAAAGTGACGTAACTGTGTTCCCCAGATGTTGAGTTTCTGCACATCTCAACCAGGAGTCCCATCGGCCGCCCATTTAGCCACTTCTGCCTTACTTGCAAATTCTGATTTTCTGGAAATGTGAAAAATGAACAAACAAAACAAAACTCTCAAACAGAAGCAGGAAGTACTTTTTTCCTTCCACAGAATGTCTTTGCCCACTGTGGTACAGGGGCTTTGCCGAGCATCACACTTTTCCTTCATTCAGCTTTTACTTCATCGTAGGAGAGACCCTCTCCAAAGTTAAAGTGATATATTGGCAGAACTCGAAATCTAACCAAAACTAAAACTACAATATATGAAAAAATAAAGAAGCCTTCTAGGAAAATCAAACATATTGGGCATATGTTTTCATTAGCGATAACTAGAAATGTCTCTAGTATAGCAGAAAATAAAGAGAAAATGAAGAAGACATCATCAAAGAAATAATAAAAGAAAATTTCCCTTAAATTTACACCAAAAGTGCCTTAACACAATTTCAAATAAAAAAAAGGACAGGCCGAAGACACTTTTTTAATGGAAATTTATAATACTAGGGTTAAAGAGAAAAACGGTGAAACCTTCTAGAAAGAAAAATGAAATCGTAACTTAATGATCAGCACTCAGAATGACTTTAGACTTTTCAACAGTGATCCTAGAAATTAGAAGAAATTGTAGCAATGTATTCAAATTCTGAAAGAAAGTAACTATCTTTCAGTCTGACTGTCACTATTATGTAAAGGTTATAGTAGACAAGTTATTCTAATTTTCCTGTAATTAATTTTCTAAAAACGTTTTGATCTTGACTTCAGGCTACTAGACTAAGATTTTGATTTTCAAGAAACTGCTAACAGAACTGTGATTGTAAGTAAAATTTATATTTCTTGTGCAATAGCTGTGTCATTAGATGGACAAGGAGAAAAATTGCTGTGAGAGATTGAATAATATTATATTTTTAAGAGCAGCATTTAGTAGGAGAAATTTCAATACTAAGTAAAGATGTACCTGGAAATTATTAATTATGATGCTGTATTTTTCTGAATTGGTTGAAGGAGTTTAATAGATGAAAAAGAAGGTGTTGAAAATAGTTGTCTAACAAGGCTATCTAATGAAGCAAATTTGGAATCCCATGGTCCTTTCATCATTAACAAGCTTTTTACCTAAAAGCATAGAAAGACCACATCGTGACTTTTTCTTTTGTCCTATAACACTTTCTCATGGCTTGGACATTGACAATAATATTCATATTGTTACACTAGTAGGGAACCTAATTATGGCCTTTTTTTTTTTTTTATCTGAGGCTCAGATAATCTCAAAGCTCTTTAAAAAGATTATTGTCTTAATCTATCTGTTCAGTTCTTCAATGCTCTTATGAAAGCTACAGTGTCCATACTACAGATTGTGAGAGAGATCTAGAGTTTGGAAAGATGGACGAGTGAGAAAAATAAGCTCTGCGTTAGAAGTCTGGAGACCCAGGTTCCGGTACTATCTTTGTGAAGTTGACTTCATCTCTTTGGTGCGCCATTTTGCCTAATCAGAAAAATAAGGAAAATGGAATAGGAAGTCTTTAATATACAAACTCAGTGTCAATTTCTTTGATTCTAGTTTCTTCCACACTTTGAATTCTCATGTATTTTGCTTCGCAAGGGCTCCATTAGAATGTGTAGTGATGGAAAGGACTTATATAGTGTGGTCAAAAGAGGAGACACAGGGCAGATCCACACACAGGGGTGTAAATCTTGGATCTGATTCTTAAGGACCAAATGGCCTGGACTGGATCATTCTGTCTCTCTGAGATTTGGCTTCCACAACTAAAAGGAGAACATGGCACTTAGCTTTTAATATTTTTAAAGAAATGCTGATGATATATTTGAAATACCTAGCATAATAAAAACATTCAATTAATAGCAACTGCTATTTGCGTTTGATGTTTTCTAACTTAAGACTAGAATATGAATTTAACCATACAGGGAATCTTACTTTGAGAAAATAAAGAATGAGGAAAATCTGGAAAATTTTAAAAACCATTGATAAAATTCACCATTGACCAGCTATTTATTTCAGCATTCCCTGCTTTGCCTTGTTCTCAGGGTAAGTTAGAATGTGTTCATCTATTATGATTCACATTCTGAAGAATCTGCTAATGCCAGTGATGGTATTCTTAGCCTGACTTTTCCCAGTGTCCTGCATTGTTGGCTCAGCATATATTGTGAAACTCTCAGGTATTTATTCCTGAGGGGAGTATGACATATGAATGAGAACTATAGGATAGAACTCGTAATAGTGATTTTTGAGGTTGGTGGCCCTATATCCTTGCAATTTTGACACATTACTACTTTGTGGATGGAGTCTGAACTTGCAATGTGAAAGGCAGTCCTGGTACTAATCTGTTTATTTTAAAAGGAAAGAACTTGGACCAGTGACCATCTTCCTTTTCTGAAGACAATGATATTAGACCATTCTCAGACTGGCTTATTTTTCTTTCATAAACTGCAAAATTCCTACATGCCCCATTTTTGTCCCTTAATAATCATTCAGGCTTTGGCATGCATGTCTTGAGGGTGTTATAACATATTTTTGAATTTTCTTTAGAAAGCACTTTGGTGATGTGATGAATAATTTTGCTGATAACCATTGACTAAAGTGACAACAAGAAGGATAAAAAAGTCTAAAACTTTTTTCCTGAAAATAAATAACAAGGACACCTACTCTTTTGGGAAATGGTATAATTGTTGGTTCCCTGGTTACCAAGGAAAGCTGTGATATACTGATGCTTTGTTGTGAACAACTGAACATAAATCTCAAAAATTGATATCTGACCAAAAGAGGGGTTAAATATCTTTAAGAGGTCAATCATGAAAAGAAAATTATCTTAGTATGATCATAAGATGATATGTTTTGCTTCTTCTAAAAAGAGAGGGAGTCGGTATTTACAAGGATTTGTTTGAGACAGCAAGGAGTGCAGAGTTGGATGATTTATTTAGCTCCATCAGCATTCTGTGTACTCTTATTTCTTATTACATGATTTCTTTTACCTTGAAATATTAGCAGAATATTGGCTAATATTCTGGAGCCACTTCTTGGAGCCCTGTACCAGAAGTGGTGGGGACTTACGGAGATTTTCCTTTCTTTCCCCATCTCTAGCCAATGGTCTATCTTCCTTGTTGCTCATTCATTCTTAACCCCTTGCAATCTATTCCTCCACTTCTGCGCTAGAACTGCTGACCCAACAGGTCCCTAGGACCCCCTTGCAACGAAATTCACTAGCTCTTTCAGAATGCTAATTTGCTTTGATTTTTCAGTACCATTTAACTCTCTGGAACAGCTCTTCTCTTTTGGAAATACTCCACATCTTGGCATCTGTCACCTCTCTTACCTTTCTGAGACCTTCCTCTTGGTCCCCTCTGTCTGCCCCTCCTGCTGCCGGTCCTCATGTGTGAATTCTGCTCCCTCCGCACTCCTGTGACTTCTCAGTTTTCAGCTCTCATAATTTCTCACCAAGATGTTGAGCTGGCTCCTCTGGGAGAGAGCAGAGTGCAGAGGTGAAGGGAGGGTCTGCCTGCCTTCCTGGTCCATGGGATTTGCAATCTCTCTGTGCCCTTCCAAGCTCAGTAACTATGTGCATAGAAAGTCAGTTTTAGCTTTCTCATTGGTAAAATAGGGATAATAATAGTATCTATTTTATAGGATGTCTGAGAGGGGACAGTATGTTACAGCATGCAAAAATGCTTAAAATAATTCCCGGCCCGTGGTAAGTGCAATATAAGTGTTGCCATTGTCATTGTATTGATATTAGTTATGATCATCATCATTTTAAGTGGTTTCCCTGCTGTTGGATCACTTGCTTTCAGTATATCGTGCACACAGCAGGCACATTATCCTAAAACAAAGCTTAGTTTACGCTACTACTTTTTAAAATATTTTATGTTTGTATTCTGTATTGCCTAACAATTTTAATCAGCCTCAGCCTGGTTTTCGAGGCCCTCCGACAGTCCTGTTTTGTCTTTCTAGGCTTGTCTACAGTTCTCAGTATAATATTCAATACAGATCTCTTCCTCCCTGCTGTGCTTTGCTCACTTTCCAGAATTGTGCTCTCCTATCTCCATTAAAATCCTACCTGCCATTCACAAGACCCAGAACAAAGGCGACCAGCCCCTTGATGCCTTTTGTAATCCTCTACGATCAAGGGTATGTCTATCCTCTCTGAAGCCATTAAGTAAAGGTCTTTATTTTTAGGCCTCTTTTGGCCCTATATCTCTCTCTATTTGGCATTTTAGTTATTCATGTACATGTTGTTATCTTTCCTTCCAGATTATAAACTCCTTGGTGAAGAGCTTTTGCCTTTGTATAGCTTTCTAGCTCCCAGCACAGGACATTATTATATCCCATAGGCAGATGTTCAATGAAGAGCTATTGAATCCGTGTTGATTTCAATGTCAGAGTGAAGCTGGATATTCACCGCCTTCCTTGCTGTGTTTGCTCAGCAGACTCATTTGTATAGGTCCCTGTAGCGGTTGGCTCCAAGAAGTGGTGTGGACTTATGGAGATTTTCCTTTCTTTCCCCATCTTTAAGTTTTTAGAAGTTGTCAATAAAAATACAGTTCTTGGCTCAGTAAATATTTGTTGAATATTTGTTGAATGAAAAAAGAAATAAATAGTAAACATTTGCTGTGTGTGAAAAAAAAAATAATGAATAACCACACCCTGTCCTGCTTGTCTGCCAGAAGTGAAAAAACATCGTAAATAGACATTTTCTGGAGGAAAAACACACAACCCACACTTGCTTCTGGATGGTGCAAAAAACATAGAGTAAGTCTCATATTTAGAGGCATGCTTCTGTTTACTAAGCACACTGGGTAACATGATCAAAATACCACTGGCTTTTGCAACAAATTCTTTGATCTTTTTAAAAGTAACTTTGTTTCTCTATTGCATTTGGCTTAGGTTAAGATTCAAGTCTATTTATCCTTCACTGTTTTTGTCAGTATGGCAATTTTATGAGTAATGCTGTTGGCACCCAAAAAAGATTGCCGCAGGAATGAAAGAGGCCCTATAAGCCAAATAGGAATGTGAGCTCCCAGAGGAACTCGGGCGGCAGATGCTGTCAGGTGACCTGCCAGGATAGGACAGAGAGTGCATCTTCTCCAGAGATCCCAGGCTGTTAGTGTCTGCTGAGCATCCCTGGAGCTGGAAGCAAAACTTCTGTCTGTGAGGTGGAGTCATCTCCTGACATCTGACCCTTTAGTACACTACAGAGACAACTGTGGAAATAAAAATTGGAGTTTAGGCTGGGCGTGGTGGCTCACGCCTGTAATCCTAGCACTCTGGGAGACCGAGGTAGGAGAATCCCTTGCGCTCAGGAGTTTGAGGCCTGAGCAAGAGCGAGAGCCCGCCTCTACTAAAAGTAGAAAAATTAGCTGTGTGTTGTGGCGCTTGTTGGTAGCCCCTGTTACTCAGGAGGCTGAGGCAGGAGGATCGCATGAGCCCAGGAGTTTGAGGCTGCAGTGAGCTACGATGACGCCACTGCCCTCTACCCAGGATGACAAAGTGAGACTGTCTCAAAAAAAAAAGATGACAAAACTGTGTTGATAGTTTAGACACATATTTTGATTAATTGTACTGCTTCTTGTTTGACATATAATAACCTACACTTAAAAAAATTGGGGAAGTTTAAATAATTATTAACTAAAGGTGGGACAGTTAAAATATGTCACACCAATTGTGGGTCAATATAGTAATATTAAAAATATTAAAGTTTTTTATTTGCTTTACTCACCTTTTGTTTTTTGTTTGAATTTTCTTGACATGTGTTTAGGGATGAAGATAGAATAGAAATAGTAAGTATAACTTTTGCCGAGATATCAAGACCACGTTTGTCTTGGCCACTGCTTCCAGAAAGCCTTTGCTCGACTCTCCAGGACAGAATTTAACACTAGGACCTTGTTAATTCCTGTCCTTGCACACATCACACAGCAGTGGTTATTTAATTGTCTGTGTTCCCCGCTTCCATCACAAGATGCTCGAAGGCAGATCACACCTCTCCAGCTCCTTGCTGGTGTCTGGCTCAAAGTGGGTGCTCTAATCTCCCAATTTATCCGATATTATATTTAAAAGTGGTGAAACCAAGGCATGGCCATTCACTGCTCCACGTCTGACAGTGTAGCTCAGAGGACCTAATCAGAGAGAGGACAGGCCGCTTTTGACCTGAAGCCCTGTATATTTGACTGACAATGTTTTGGCCCGCAAGTTTTTAAGTAGAACAGAAAGTGAATTAGTCACTAATATTTATAAATTGAGAAATTTTACCAAAATCTATATTTCCAGCTTCTCATAAAATATCTAAAAATCTGATAACATCGGACCTATATAGCTACAAAATCCTGGAGCAGAATGTCAGGAAAGGTTCTCCAGTCTGCCCTGTCATCCTCCACGTAAAGCTTTGTTCCCACCCCGCACAACCCACCTGGCATACAGGCTTTTGGGTTTGCTCCACAGAGCTGAGCTGTTTCTTGCCTTCCTGTTTATCCCACGAGAGGGATGACCTCAAGCTTCTCCTCCCACTCAGCGTGAAGGGAGCATGGATCTGGCTTCCTAAGAAGGTCGCCCTTCCAAGCCACCATTCTGCAGAGCGACAAGTAGCTCCTCATCTGCAATGGCCCTTCCAACATGGTGGAGCTTTCCAGGTGGGCCTGGCTCCCCATGGGAATGACTCAGGTCGAGATTTGCTCACAGATCTCCCGTCTGGAGTCTTATGCTGCTCCCTGATCCTGGCCACACAGTCTTGTCACCTGCTCAGCCTGAAGAGCAAGAAGGTGGCAGATCCCACCACTACTCTGGACCACCCAGCAGAAAAGACTTTGATTTTTTTCTAAGTGGAAATTGATTAGTGTGGGATTTAGAGATTTTTAAAGGTGACTTTGTTTAAATTGAGAATTGGACAAGGTAGGGATAGTCATTAAAAAGCACCATGTGGTCACTAGGGTTAGTGAGGCGGATCACACCAGCCCTGACACTAAATAAAGGCCAATTAACTCCAATCACTGTAGGCCTGGGTGCTTTCTGTCAGTACAACCTCCCTGTGGGTGTTTCCCAGCCTGGTATCTCTCTGGCAGAGGCAAAGAGGTCTGGCTCCCAAGGATGGCCCCCGTGCAGTGGGGCGAGAGTCCTGCCTCCTCCCTCCTCGCTGCTCCTCACTGGCCCGCAGCTCCTCCGTGGAGGGCTCTGCCCCACCCAGTCTGCCCCATATAGTGTTACAGACAGAAAAGCAGGACTGAGAGGCTGCGTCTGCTGTGGCCCGTTCAGAGACCAAACACAGAGATTCAGACTCTCAAGGCCCCTTTTCCCCATCCATATAATAATTGCCTAGAAGAGAAGATCACTGAGTTATTGTTGAAACGTTATTTCTATTAATAAATAAGACAAATGATGTCAACACAAACTTTCAACCGAGTACCAGGTTTCTTACCTTGTCTTTTGTGATGAAAATAACTGGTGTTTATGTAATCTTGACCATGTGCCAAATGCTATTCTAAGAATTTTACCTACTTTGACTCAGTTAATCTTTAAAAAAATCTCTATGAGATGGCTGCTACTACTAACCCCATTTACAGATAAGGAAACAGAGGTACTGGAAAGGCTCCATACTGTGCTAGGTATTTTTCATATTTCTAAGTGATTCTCATAAAAACCTCAGTGCATAGAAATTTTGGCTCCCTATTACAGATGAGGACACTGAGAGTCAGAAAGTTTACATGGCATGTCCGAGACAGTATTGCTTATAACGATAAAAGGAAGATTTGGATTTGCTTTTTTCTTTTACCAAAATGTGATGGTATAGAATAGATGACTGCTCAGGTTGAGGGATTTAAAATTTCTCCTTAAGATTTGCCTATGAGCCCTCAGTTTCTCTATGCAAGGTTTCTGGAATGAACAATATAAGAAGTACCAAATACTAATGATGATCTTAAAATAGTGCGTACAGAATAATGCCTCTGGCTCCACCTTGACTTTTGAGTTTCACACTCGACTGTGCCACTTTCTCCTTCTGATTGCTCTCATCAACCAACCCCTGGATGCTCCCCGTCATTCACGACAGACTGGAACCTGGCCCAGAGCCTTCCTCCCCACTGCAGGTACCGTAGTTAGCGTGAGGAGCTTCAGCATCCACAGGGCCACTCCAGCCAACATCTCAGTCTCCCATTCCCTTCATCTCCTCATCCCCGGCAGCCACCTTCTTCTGTTCATCTCAGCCACACGTTTTACAGTCACACCATGGAACTTGCCATCGCCAAAAGCTGTGTCGTCTCAACCATTACTTGTTGAAATGCTCCATTCATTTAAACACTCTCTCTTACTAGCTGGCTTGTTTAAAAACCACCAGTATTTTTTGACCCCACTGAACTCTCAATTTCCCCCAACACTTAACTCCCTGAGAGCATGACTTTTCTGTCATTCCTGTTTGGATTCCAGAATTCCAATGTAAATTACTCTGTTCCCACTTCATACCCACAAGATGAAGCTCTTTATCAACCTCCCCCACGTTGACAACCAAGAAGTTGGTGATAATCACACAACTAGGGAGCTGTACTGTTTATGATCTGTATTCAGGTCATCATCTCTGACGGAGCTGTCAGCACTGTCCATCAATCTCACCAGTTTTTCTTTCCAGCTCTCTCTCACCTTTTATTCTGTCTTATAAATCACTCTCCAGTCCTTCCATTTCTTTTTGTTCTCACTTCAAACACGCCAGACTCAGCCACCACCATTTTATTCAAATACCAAAATATTTTCTTAAAGAGTTTCCCTCAGTTCTGTCTTGTTCCATTTCTTATTCATTCTCCACACAGAAGCCAAAGTAATATGTTTAGATCATATAGTTTATCATTTTATTCTCCTGCTTTAGTGTCATTACATTGCTAATAAGATAAAGTAAAACATTCTGATCTTGGCTAGCCTACAAGTCTTGCATGATCTTTGCTGTGCCTAAATCTCACCATCCTTACATGCAGTAATTCACCACTTTACACTCTACCATCATGATCTTATTTTAGTTTTTTGGACATGCCAGGCTTCTTATCTGTGATGAAAGTGACTCTTTACATCTGTGGTCTTCCTTCTCCAAACCCATAACCCCGATCTAAATATGAGAAAAACACCAAAATTCCAGTAATAGGGCATCCTGCAAAATACCTATAACCAGTACTCCCTAAAAATGTCAGAAGTCATCAAAATCAAGCAAAACCTGAGAAACTACCACAACCAAGAGCAGCCTAGGGAATTACATCAACTAAATGCAATATGGTAACCTGGTGGGGATTTTAGAACAGAAAGGGGGGCATTATATAAAAATTAAGGAAGTCTGAATAAACTATAGACTTTAATTCATAATAAACTATCAATATTTATTCATTAATTGTGGCAAATGTACTATGCTAATATAGGATATAATATAATTTTATCTTACATTATGTAGGAAATAATAGAGGAAACTGAGTGTGGAGTATGAGTGAAACCACTTCTCAAATTTTCTGTAAATACAAACTTCTAAAAACATAAGTTCTATTTTAAAAAATGTAATGCAGCATCATCTACTTGCTGTGCTCTTAAGAATACTCATATGCACCTACTTTCTTTCTCCCAATTGATATTGTTGCTGTTGTTTTGTTTTTAATGTATTACTGAAACTTCTGAAATCTGTATCTAATGTATTGTGCATGGAACAGGTGGTAGACTTAGCTAATTTCTCAACGTGTATTTATTAGTTACTGAAGATCTTCCAGCTTTCCCTCATATCATACTACAATTTTGTGAAGATCTTATGGGATTATGCTATTTTGAATGCTTTATGTACTGTAGAATACTCCACAAATTCAGGACAATCAACTACTATGACTTGCCTTCTCCTTAAGGTACCATGCTGGATGTTCCCAAGCACTGTGGCCTCTTCTCTGGCTCCCATCTCCCTTCATGTGCTGAGACACTTACCTGTGTTCCCTCTTTCTCTGCCCTCTGTCTTTGCTCACACTCTTGCTCTCTCTCCTGCTGCTCTGTCTTCTCTTTCTGTTCTTGTGGAATAACTATGAGAATAAAATTCAGATTTACTTTCCTAATACTCCTCTGTGTATCATATTGGCTTCTCCTATTTCTGTTTTTTAACTTTGCAAAATAAGGATAAGCTCTGGGTTCAGAAGGAGTATGTAAGAGCAAGTAAGAGAACGTGTTTGGGATCCTAGAGGTCATAGAAGAGGAAGGATCAGAAATTCCAGAAAAATCAATAGCTGAATTCTTACAGAGAAAGGGAATCAGGGAACATTATGTCTCTATCTCCAATGAGAGGCATATTTTTCAACTGCCAGGAAATGATTGCCTAAAAATGATGGCCAGATAAATCAGAAGTCGTGGTCCATGGAATTGCTGTTTCCCTCAGTTGACAATGTGTAGACGAAGAGGTGTATAACCAATATTAGTTCTTATGCCATTTTCTCTTGTTTTATGACAGAAAATTTAGCTCTGACAATGGGCCCAATTGCAAGATAGTCTTAAATTCTCAAATGGAGCTAGACCTCTGGTTTGTATGCAAACATTTTTCATTTTGTAAAACATTCTGAATGCAAAAAGTATTGGAATGAGAGAGTGGTTCAGTCTAAAGGCCATTGCCTGCTTTTCTGGAAGTTCTAGGGAGAAAATGGAAGGGGAACAGGAAGAAAGGAGAATGGAGAAAAATGGCTTTTCTTACTTTCAAATATCCGGCTGTAATGAATTCAGACTGCATTGTTGCTTGCAATAGGTGACGGTGCCTTTCATAAAATCCTTCAGTTCATGTTAATTGAGTGAATAAATAAAGGAGTACATTTAAAACATTGCTAAGGTCTTTTGTAGGAGTGATTTGCTGTACTGAGGAAAAAAGTAAGAATTTTAATTTTTCCTATGAAGTCTAATAAAATAAAGTCATTGCATTTTCTGTACCTCATCATTAAAAGTAGAGTATTAACATAGAATGAATATTTTGGAGTTAGGCAAATGCAAGTTGAAATTCCAGCCCTATTACCTGATAACTATAGGGCCTCATGTAAATGGTTAACTCCCTTCACCTCAGTTTCTGCATCTTGCATAAGTCCCTGGCTAAAAACAGGCCCTCGGGTATTATCAGACAGTCCCGCTTTCCCAGCTAGTACCTAACACACAGCCTTTAATATATAGAGAACTTTAGTAATCATCTTTCTTTGTCATCACTTTGTTATTTAATAGTTGTCCAGATGTGGCAGTGCTCTAGATGCTATAGGAGAATAAAATGTAGTAGTTAAAAATGACCCTAACTAATTTATTTTCAATCACAATTCCAGTGGTCATGGATGGAAAATGGAATGTTCCCAGGGAGTAGATGGTGGTAATCGGTGTGCTCATTCATGGGCTTATCATTTTACGGCATCTTCTGTTTCCTATGTGGCTCATTATTAGGATCCAATATTTTTATATTCGATAATTGTAGTTTTCATATTAGAGTCCATTATTCTACTGTGAAAGCATGAACGAGAGATGACATATAAATTGAATTTGTGTATGTGCTGTACTAAGTGTGTATTTGAGGAACGAAAAATATAAATTCACAAATTAAGTAGGCATCTTTATTGTATCCATCATATGGATTTTTATTACACAGACTAAATAAAAATCATTACCGAAAGGGCCCAGGACAACAGGACAAATGGTGAAGCTATTTGTTTGATGTTAAGTCAGTGCTTTGCTGAATGATGTGAAATTATCCTAATGTCGCATTTGAGGAAAAGGACCCACTGAGTGCCTGTTTGAAGCCAGGCGGTGTGTTAGGCACACATTTATATATGTTGCCTCATCTAACAGTTATAAGAAACCGAGAAAGGGGTGGTCTGTCCTTCAGATTTTAGATGAAGAATGTGAAGCTTGGAGGTGCGAAATGCCAGTCTCAAGGCTGCCTAGCTCCTTTGTGATAAATCCGGGACTTAGTGCTGGGTATATGTCCTGCTAACCACAACATCAGTCTTTCACTCTGAGGGTGATACATACTTAATTTTACTTGGAACTTGGGAAATTAGAAACAAAAGCAGCTGAGGATTGAAAGAGGAGAATTGTGAAGATCGTGCCTGAAAGTGATATCCCCAAGAAACTAATTGTGAAATGAAGATGAAAGCTGGGTGCTGGGCATGATGATCTCCCAGGGATCATTCCAGAGCTTAGACTTACTCTGTGGTATTATGGAATTAATGCATCCCTGAGGAAATGGAGCTTTTTTCCAGTCACCATGGATTAATTTCAGACAAAGAAATCACATGCCATTGAATAAAAATCTGAATATTGGATTTTATAGAACAATTGTTCTGTCATTTCATTTTCCTTTCCATTTAAAAATGAAAATCACCTATCTCAGGGCCTTTGTGTGTTCTTGGAGATGGGTACTGATATTTTCTGTCAAAATACTTGTCAAATGTTAGAATAAATCAGTAATACTTGGGCCAGAGTCATTAATAGGAAGAATCCTTGTTTTACTCAACCTAAGAAGATCAGAAGTACCTGCAGCGTAACCTTGAATTCAGGATGTCTGTGAAAATGTAAGCACTTACACTTTTCTTTGTTAATTATGAAATAGACAGAAAACTTTAGTAATCATCTTGTGAACCACAGTTATGGACAAACATAGAAAAAAGAATACTAAGTACAAAAAAAAGCATGATAAAATGGTAGCAGGTCAACTAGAGAAACAAGAGTTTGCAAACACCGATGATGCCATTAAAATCAGTCGGGCTGTACCGAAGTATTTCCTGATGCTACAATGCCACAATTTCTCTTCCCTGTCCCACAAAATGCACACACATTTCCAAGACTAGAGAGTTGCCTAGTCTGTGTTGGTTCATGAACGGATTGCTATACCTTTTGGTTATAACAAAAAGTTATTTATGGGAAATGCAAATCAAAACCACAATGAGATATCACTTATCACCAATAAGACTGGCCTTTATCAAAAAGTCCCAAAACAATAAATGTTGGCGTGGATGTGGAGAGATAGGCTCATACACTGCTGGTGGGACTGCAAACTAGCATAACCTCTGTGGAAAGTAATATGGAGATACCTCAAAGAGCTATAAGTGGAACTGCCATTTGATCCAGCAATCCCATTACTGGGCATCTACCCAATGGAACAAAAAACATTCTATAAAAAAGACATCTGCACTATAATGTTTATAGCAGCACAATTCACAATGCAAAGATGTGGAAACAACCTAAGTGCCCATCAATACATGAGTAAATTAATAAAATGTGGTATATATGTACCATAGAGTTCTACTCAGCCACAAGAAACAATGGTGATCTAGCACCTCTTGTATTATCCTGGTTAGAACTGGAACCCATTCTACTAAGTGAAGTATCCCAAGAATGGAAAAACAAGCACCACATGTAGTCATCATCAAATTGGTATTAACTGATCAACACTTAAGTGCACATATAGTACTGACATTCATCTGGTGTCGGGCAGATGGAGACGGGAGGAGGGGATGGGTATATACACACCTAATGGGTGTGGTGCACACCGTCTGGGGGATGGACACGCTTGAAGCTCTGACTTGGGTAGGGCAAAAGCAATATATGTAACTTAAACATTTGTACCCCCGTAATATGCTGAAATAAAAAAAAATTATTTATCTTCTTAGCGAAGACAGAGTGCCTGGTAATTCACCTTATTGATATTGGTGTATCTCTTAAAGAGTTTGGCAAAATCGCTGTGTTTGGAATTTGTATTTGGTGCCCTGCTTTGGTAGAACACATAGTAATGGTACAAATCACAGAAGGGAAGCATTCACAATGCCAAGAGCAGCTAGAGATGCATTGCCAAAGTAGAGTCAGAGTGGAGTCATGTCTTTCTTAGAGCATCAGAAAGGGATTCTTAGAGATACCATGTGCACTGGATTTAGTGGAGAACTAAGGCATCATATTCTTCCAACCATTCATGAGAGCTCAAGTAGACAATGTAGTCATATTTAGAATTATTAATAGATTCTGGGAAATAACATGACAAGGATAGATTGAGTGAAGACAATGAATGCATGGCCAAGAGGTTTGACATTTATCTTCTATGCCATGGAATTTGCAGTAGGAGTATGTCAGGATCAGATTTCTGGTTTTGAGATCATCGGGGAAGCAGAGTAAGGATGGAGTAGACAGGGGGTGAATGGTGGCAAAGAGACCATTTAGTCTTTTCCATTTCATCAAGTGGCATTAGGAAGGTGGTAGATGTAAAAGAATTAGCCTCAGCAGAGTTGGGGAAACACGACCCCACACACAGGACATAATAAATAACTGATACAAAACAGTATGTATTTAGATGCTATGTGATGTTGTACAGTCTTCATGTGCTAATGGAATTCTGGGATGTAGGTGAGTGGAGAGGTCTGGAGTCTTCAAAGTAAAGTTGAGAGTTGAGCTGGCTGTTGAAAGAGGAGAAAGGAACAGCATAAATTGTATCATAGACAGGGATTGGTCATTAGGTCACAGAAGAGAGGCAATCCTGGTATACCCAAGGTTTCTGCTTTGGTTTGTGATCTTAAAGCATTCAGCCCCACCGTAGCAAAAATGGTTACATCCAGCAAGAAGAGACCATTTTGTCTGACATTCGGCATCTGGGGAGATCCAGCTCTAGCTCTTCTTACTCACTTGTAACTATGCTCATTTTATTCTCACAATGTCCTCTTAGCTTCTACATTCTGGCTACTCCTAACTCCACCTGAGCAAATGCAAACTTCAGTCACTACCAACATCCAGTCTTAGCTCTGCTCTGCTCTCAGGGCTCAGCGTCTTCCCCAGACAATGCATTAGGCAACAATCAGGGCTGCTACATGTAGCCTCTGTGAACTCCTTCTTTGGCACTGGGTGTTTTTAGTAAATATGGCATCATGAGTCATGGGTTGGAGGTATTTCAGTAAGTGACACTAGAGTGGAGCATTTACAGACTGCTGGGAGCAAATGTGCTTCATATACGTAGTCTGCTATTGCCCTTTCAAGATCCCGATGAGGTGGGTGCTTGAATCTCCATTTAGTATTTCTAAACAGAGGCTCAGAGAGTTTAAGTGACTTGTCCAAAGTGTATATCTAGGATTGTGCTGATTTAAGAATCTTAGCCCTAGCCTAATTTTTATCTGGAGTACTGGATCTAAACACTCTCACAATTGAGGATAGGAAGGATGAAAGATTGGAGTCTTATCTAAGCACATTAACACCCATTTAGGTCCTGTATCTTTCCCTGCACCTTACTCGTTTTGTATGAAAAAAGTAAAAATATTAAAAAAAATAACACTGAAACAAGATTTGTCTTGCTAAAGATGTTTTCTAGAAGGATGGGTCTGGGGATTTATCAAAGCAATTAAGAAGCTTTTGTAGTAGAAATTACAGGAGCTGGGTGTCCATCAGTGGGAGGCGTTGGACAGGGAAAGATAGGAATGTCTGAGAAGAAGAAAATTAGAAGAGAAAATGGGGATACAAGATAGAGAGAGATGATTGCAAAGTTATACGGAGGCTTGAATCACTTAAGGGATAGGCAAGAGAAAATAAACCAGGTTGGGATTTTTGCCTCTGGGTCCACAAAGTCCGTGCACTCTAAATGAGATTTGGAGCATTTTAAAATATTTTATTTTAAGTTCTATGTTGAACATTTTTATCCTCCAAATCATTTTCTTCCAGTGTGCTAAGATTATAGCCTTTAGCTAATGGTTTTCTTTCTCGGTTATGCTCCCAGCATTTATAAGCATTAATTTTGCTGAACTGATATAGTAAAAATGTTCAAAATAACATTTGGAAGAGCATTTTAGTCTAACTACTCAAGTATAACCTATAATCTTTTCTTCTTATACTACACACAGAGGGACACATGCACTCATACACACACATACACACTTGCATCTGTCTTTCCTGGCTTTACCTCTTTATCTAAAATGGTGAAAAATTTTTTTCATAAAAAGTCAAAATGTATAATTTAACCTTCCTTTCCCCAAAAGAATGCATGTAGCCCTCTGTTTCAATAAGAAATTTAAAGAGCAGTACTATCCACAAGCCAAATACAAATAACAACAAGCTTTCTGCTAAATGAAGATGACACATTCATAGTAACTGTTGTTGTGTTCAAAGTGGTGGTTTGTATTCAGAATCTAGTTTGAAGTTAAAATTAGGATATGCTGATAATTTTCATGTAAGGAGTAAGAGAATAGAAGACTCAAAGCTGACTTAGGGGGGCTTTGTTTATTTTGTTTTGTTTTATTTTGTTTTTCCTGGGCAAGTGAGTGAATCATCTTCCCAGATGTGACTGATTCAGATGTCTACTGGCAACCAAAAGGAGATGTCATGTAGACATTGGGTATGTAAGGCTGGAGCTCAGTGAAGAATAGGGGCTAGAGATTAAAAAAAAAAAAAAGTGAGAGCGTTAATAAGGAAACATTCTTTAAAGCCAAGAGACTGAGTGAGCTCACCAAGGAAATGTGTGTCTATGGAGAAAAGCAAAGGAAAATGCCCGAACTTTAAGGCTTATCATCTTTAGAAGTTAGGAAGAGGAAGAGGATCTAGCAATGTGGACAGTGAAGAGGCAGCCAGCAAGGAGGGAGAGAAGTCAGGAAATGATGATGTCCTAATGGCAAAGGAGGGGAAATATTTCAAGAACAAAGGAGTGATCAATCATGACGAATGCCGCTGCGGGGTCAGGTGAATTGAGAACTGAGAATTGCCTGTTGGACACTGGAGAAGAATGGCACCAAGAACTGTGAAATTAAAAGCTGAGCGGAATGAGTACAAAAGAAAGGAGGTAGGGAAGTGAACCAGCAAGTATGGACAAGCCTCACAAAGAATTTTGTGTCTGCCTTTCACTGCGTCAGGAGGGAGTACAGAGTGTTCTGCTACAGATGAAGTTGATTAAACCGGCAGCGAAGGAAGTTATCTCAGTAAGTTAACGAGATGAGAATGAGTGTGTGTGTGTGTGTGTGTGTGTGTGTGTAGTGGTGTTGAAGATACGGGGAGAGAATATAGAGTGTGAAACAGTCATCCGTCGATAGTGAGAGAGTAAATTAACCATAAAATATTGGGGTGGCGAGTGCAGATAACTCACCTGAGGGCAGTGGTTATAAATTTAAAGTAAGATCAATCAGTGCAGTTGTTCATTTTTATATGCATCGTGTTTAACCTTAAGGTACATGTGATGAGGTGACAGAGATTTGCTTAAACCCAACTGGGGATTTGGACAGCGGAAGGTCAGAGGTGTGGGGATGTTGGAGTAGATTCGTATGAAGTATTATACTGATGGACAATGACATCCAAGTCAGCTGAGAAACAGAGTGAGAGTATGGAAAGTTGTGGACAGTGGAAAGGTAATGTAGTGTAGTCAATGAATTGGAGATCTCAAGAGGTCAAGGAACAATTTAAGTGGCAATGAGGACACCAGAGTAAGATGGCTTGAAAGTTACAAGGTAGTAACTAGACCTCAATGTCTGAAATTTTAACTGTGGCAATGGTGTAGTCATTGGTAATAATGAGGTCTGAAGTATGATTAGATAAAATATAGGATATAAATATTGGAGAGAACTTGGATAACAAATCAACAAACCATTCTGTTGGTGGATCATCTATGTGCATACTGATATCGCCAGCAACAATGGGGATAGCTTTACCTATCAAATCAGTTACAGGTGCCAGTGTCATCACTGAATGGCCAGGGTAGGCTATCGGAAAAAGGCTGTAAATTATGAAAACAAGAATGGTTCACTGATGGTAAAGCTTTGAGTTGTAGAATATGAAAGACAAGAGAAGAAAAATACTCTGGAAGTGGCAATAAGGAGAATGAAATATCCCTGTCTGAACTCTAAGACTAGTGATACATGGTGGATGAAAAGGAATAGAGAAAAAAGATCCATCGTTTGATCAGGCTTCAGAGAAATGTTCCCTGGGGCCAATTGATTTTGTTTTTCAAGAAGGGAAAGACATATTCAGAGATGAGGTTTTGCTGATGGCATAGCTTCAGTGACAGAGAGTTTGAGAAGTCTAGAAGATGTAGGAGCTCAAGCCCCAGTAGGAGATATTTGCAATAGATATTACCTGATGAATAGAGTTGATCTGGGACAATCCTGTGCCAGGATCGAATAAAACAGAAATATAGAGTCTGATGAGATTGTGCCTATTGGTCTCAGCTGTGGTACTGCAAGGGGGGGTGGGGAATGTTGGGTTCTAATTATAATCTTATTGGAGTAACAGTTTCAGTTTTGAAAGTGAGGCACAGAGTATTGAAGGATGGGGGTAGAGGTGATCACTCGGGCACATGGAGCTTTTTGGAGTATGTGGGGCTTACGGCATGTTGAGTCCAGTAGGCCAACGTTTGACCCCCTGATGAGCAGTGACGAAGGCTGCAAGGGACCAACCTAAATAAATTGTCAGAGTCAGGACTGAGATTCTGAACCGAAATCAGTTGAGAAGTATTGCTCTCCTATCATTGGAGATACCGTCTTTTATAAGACTGTTCACCTATGTCCCATGATATGAAGCAGACAGACTCACTTGGGAGAATCCAGGAATTGTTACTATTTTCCCCAACTGGGGCAAAGGACAAGGCCCAAGCTGGATGATATAGGCAGGAGAGAGAGTTCTGCCAAGAACCTGGTACTCTTGGATCTCCAGTTATGCAAACAGCCAGCGCACAGAAGCTAAGCTCAAATGATTACAGTATCCCCACAGGGTGAGAGAGTGAAGCAGAGGTAGATGGGTGTCTCATTTCCCGGCAGCCTCGAAGGCAGTTATGCTAAACCGCCTGATAGCAGGTAACGGCACCTGAATCCCTACGTTTCCCCTTAGCTCAGAATCCTGATTTAGTCTTAGGAACTTTCCACAAAGGATGCTCCTGTTCCGGAGTCAGGGAAGTGATTCCCAAATCTGGCTTAAGGTTAGAATCGCCTGGAACATCAAAAATGAACATCCAGATTCTATCCCAGAACAGTAAAATCAGCGTCCCTAGGGCTCTGGCTTCAGCAGTGTTCAAGAGTTTCCCAAATGTTTCTTATAGAGCCCTGGTTAAGAGCTATATTCCAGAGCTCAGAGTCTATCCAACTCCTTGGGTTTGACAAACAGGTTGGCAGCTGCTGCAGTCCTTTGACACTTTGCTAGGATTTTGAATTTTTTTTTTTCAATGGCCTATAGTTTCTTTAGGCTGACCATCTCTGTCTCTCTTCTCTCTCTTTCTATCTCTGTCTCTCTCCCTGTCTGTCTCTTTCTGTCTCTCTCTTTCTCTCTCTCTCACACACACACACACACACACACACACACACAACTGTGTCCTGCTCTTGTGCAAAGTCTGTGCCTTAGTGAGGCCCAATCCAGGGGCAGATTGCAGCAACGAAATTTGTAGAGGTCAGAAGCCTGAATGGGCCAAGGCACTGCACCTATGCCTCCCCCAGCATAACACACACACAGCCTGCTCTTGTAATCAGTTCACACATGGATGTGTGTGAGCCAGTGGCAGGGCTTGAGAAAGGGAGGCTGCAGAAGCCAGGGGCCCAGCTGGGAAAGACCCTTAAGGTCTTACGCATGGAATGGATCTCCCTCCCTTCCAGGTAAACAGCCCCACAGACAGGCAGTCTCCTTGCTTCTTCCTCCGCGCTGGCTGCTGCTTTGTTCTAAGCCTCTGCAGACACACTCTTCATAGCTGAGAAAACCCACAGATGGAATGACTATTATTGGTGCTCGTCGATTCAGAAATAAACTGTGCTTTGCCCAGCATTTCAATCTTTACCATTGACATGTTAGTTTCATTTAATTAGTTCTGTGCTGGATGAGGTCGCTAAATTTGTATCCTAATAGGAAACTATTACTCAGCTGGGCACCGTGAGGGGTATGTGGGACTGATTTGCATTCTCTCTGGACAGAAGGTGAATTGTCTCACTACAGTCGTGATGGGCAGCAGCTCCTCCAGCAGAAAGTCATTTGAGAAAACACTAATTGAAGGGACACCTGCCTTTTGAGAATTCTTTTTGAAATTTAATAGCAGGTTGGTTATATGTTGTGAGAAAAGGGTAAAAAGTGTGCTGCTTATGAAATGCAAATTTTGGAGAAAATGTGTACTATGACAGACAACCCTGTTACACAAATGTCAGTGAGTATATATATATTTTTAAGAGTTCTTCCTCTTTGAACCAAATATGATTGAATTCTTCCACTGCTTTCTTCTTAAGCTCAAAAAATGGAAAATGAAAACTGGAAATTAAACCACACCTATTTCCCTCATGGATTACACCCTCATTTAATCTCTTTATTAGCTCTTATAAGAGTACTATTATTTTACAAGGGCACTATTATTATTCTCGTTTTTCAGATGAGAAAACTGAGGCTTCAAGCTGCTGAAACCTGAGGCTTCAAGTTACTGAATATCTTGCTCAATTCATTGCTTAAAGCAAATGGCACAGATGGACTCAGAACCCAATGTGGTTGATCTGAAACTTCCTGTTTCTTTTACAACATCAGGAATGGCTTTTTTCACCCGGGTAAAATCTATGCCCCTTAAATCTCAAAACCCTCTCCAGCTTGCATCCCTCCATTCTAAAATACTCATCTTCTTGTACAACAAGATACCCCTATGTGAAAATCACAATAGCTTTTTTAAATCTACCCTCCCTTTTATAGATTTTGTCATCCTTTCTTTTCTGTGTTCTGGGTGTATGATGAAAGCAATGGTCCCAGTGTCACTGAGCAAATGTAAACTTGTGTTGCCACTTTGAGTCATGGACCTAAAGACCCTGGAAAGCTGAGCTGCTTTAGTTATGTCTTGTTTTCTCTCCTGTCAAGGACACCATGCAAAACTGGACTATGAGAACCAAGGACTAATTTTAGTGTTTCTTTTGGGTGGTGGTGTGAGGGAGGATAAATGGTAATTCTATAATCAAGTCCATCTCTAAGGAGGAGGACGAATGCCATTTCCCTGGGTGACACTGTATTATAGTCCGTGTGTCCCCTGGGCAGTCTTGGTGCAGAGTCATCCCATCTTCGGTGGCCCTGCAGTCTCCTTCCCCCATTAATCCTTTTCCCTTTACTGCCAAGTTCTCTGAGACATTGTCCGTATTGGCCACTACTGTTTTGTTACAATGCATTTTTCCTCCAATCCTTTAAATATTCTTCTTCCTGCTACATTTTTCTACTACTGTTTTCTCGAAAAAATTCAACAAATAAATCTACAAATTCAGTAATCCCTTCTTAATTTTCCTCTGGTGCTAGTCACTATTTAATCCACTCTTTCTACAAATTTTCTTCTCCCTTAATTTTTAAATTTCATTTTAGCCTCTAATACGAGGTGGCTACCTAAGGGCCTGGAAGAGTCTAAGCTTGCTTGCTGACAGTTCATTCTTCCTAATGGCTCTGCCTTTCCAGTTCTGCATGTGTTTACTATTCTTTTCCCATAAGTGGAAACAATTATAATGTTCTTCTTTTGGACCTTTTCTGGAAAAGGCTTTGGAGAGTTCATCTACTTCTAAGATTTCAGTTAATGCTCTGTGTGGATACATAGCTTGTCTGTATCTCCAGTCTCCTGCCCTCTCGAGCTCTGGCCTTCCATTGGCCACTCACTACTCACTGATTGTCTCCCACTGCAAAGTCCTCTAGCATTCCACCCTGAACAGGGATGATGACAAGTTCATCATCTCTCTTCTTAATAGTTTCTATTTATTTGAAGTCTACCTAACTTCTTTAGCATCCAAGCATTACATCTTAGATTAAGTCAACTGTAAAATATTCCTAATAGTTTAGTGCAGTGTTATCCAAACTTTAGTGGGATCAAGACCACCTGTGTGAAAGCACACACATTGCCGCCCTCACCTGCAAGAGTATCTGCTTCAGGAGGCTGGGCTGGGTCCCAAGAATATGCATTCCTAACGAGGTCCTTGGTGATGCTGATGCTACTGGTCCAAGGACCACACTTGGAAAGATGCTGCTTGAGTGCATGAGTCTGTAGCCAGATTGCAGCCAGTCTGTAGCCCGTAGGCTTAAATCCCAACTCAGCCACAGGCTTAATGTATGAATCCTGAAGAATTTACCCGGTGTCTCCATGCTTAATTCCTATTCTGTAAGGTGAGGATAATTAAAGTATATCTCATAGAATTTTCGTAAAAGCTAAATGAGTTCATGTAAGTCAGCGCCTCCGACCGTTTTTTGGCAGATCCTCAAAAACTGTTAGCTATAGTTGCACCACCTTCACTCCGATTCCTTTCTTCCCACTCCCAATCACCAGTCAGCTCCCATGTCCTAACAATCCGGACTTTGGGGAACATCCGTCTCCTTTCCGTTATTGCCATGGATGGGATTAAGTACATAATCACGTTGTCGTTCACCTCACTCTAATTACCGCCGTTTAACTGATTGGTGCCGTCACTGTTTTCCCATCCCTGCCGCCTTTGGCCTCATACAGTTGTGAGATTCTACCTTTAAAGCAATCATTATAAATAGGTCTCTTCTTTGCTTAGAAAGCGAGTTTTGAATATATTAACAGGGCATTTAAGACCATTCTTGAACGGAGGACATGGCTCTCTACCTGTTTCCTCTCACAGCTCCATATATAGCATTTATGATACAAAGTCTATGTTTTTGCAATCATGCCTCTTTGTTTTCTGGCTTCTGTGATTTCTTGCATGATATTCATTTCATTTGATATGCCCTTCCCCTCATGACCACAAGGCAGAATCTGATTCATTCATAAGGCCTGGCCAGCTTCCCTTTGTCCATCCAAGGGTATAGCAAAACGGTTTCATTCCTCATGACAGTGCTACCCGATTGATGGTGGCTGCTGAGGAAGATGACAAAGATTCTGGGGCAAAATCTACCTGAGCTCAATGGGAAATAGCATCATGGTCAGTGAGCAATAGCTGCCACGACCCAGGTGGAATGCACGAAAGCATCTGTATCAAGTATTGTCTTTTCTGCCGTATGGTGAATTTTTCACTGTGGATGCTCAGTGCCTTTTGGCAAATTCACAAGTAAATAGGCATGCCCTGAATGATCAATTTGAGTTTTATTTTGATTATAATATCTAATTTTCTCTTCTTCATTCCAATGAAGGGTCAAACCTTACCTCAGAGATTGTTATTGCCATGCAGAATATCCAAACAGATAATTAAAACAAGCCTTCACCACCTCAATTTGAGAAATCAGCGTCCGGATGCGGGAAAATACACTGATTTGTCTCGATGGCTGCAGGCTTGTGGGTGGGTTCTTGGATTTTGAAGCATAAGGGGCCAGAAGAAAAGATGAGGGGAAATTCTTCCACAAGAATAAAACAAAACAAACAGACAAACAAACAAACAAACAAACCCCAGAGGTTCCTGAGGATAGCTATTTATGGAAGACTTTCGACATGGCGAAGCCCTGGTTTAGCATGTGCAAGGTAGAAAAATGATACTTAAGTCCCAGCTCTGCCACCTACGAGCAGCTAATTAACTTTTTTGAGCTTCAACTTTATTTTATCTTAAAAGCAAAATTTGTGATGCTACCTCTCTGGGATATTGTAGAAATTAAAGGAAAACATGTATATAAAAAACTTGTGTAATATTTGGCAAAATAGATGGTAGTTGTTCTTATGACTATTGCATGGAATAGCAATCAGGAAAATCCCTTTAAAGCGATTAAAACTCTTTTGCCTCTTATACCTTCTCCCTATAATCACTGTTAGTTCTAAGTACATAATATCATGAAATGACCCCTTGGCTAAATGTTATATAACACCACCACTACTAATTAATTAACTCTAATTAATTGGAGGCATGTAAGCAACACTGCTGACTTACTGCTTTCCTCCCACCAGCTAGCATGAGTGGATGCTGTGAAGATAGAGCCTTGGTGCTCCTATCATATTTAATGCATCAAATTTAAAAGAGCAATAGTGAGAATGTTATATAGAACTACATGCCTTTCTAGAGAAATTTACTCTCTTAGATTAATGTGGTTTATAGCTTGAATATTTTGGGTTATCTTATTTTTTGCCTGGCAATGTTATTAAATACCTTGAAATACATGGGTTCAGAAATATGATAATTTATTCATTTAACAAATATATTTGGGTCTTTCTTGGGATCAGGGTCTGTTCTAGATACTAGAGCCACAATAGTGTACAAAATATATAAATCCAATATTCTTGTGGAGATTACCTTCTGAAGATGGAATTTAGGGAATCAACAAGTGAGTAAGCAAACTAACCAACCATGCTGTAATTTTAAGTGTTCATATTTTCTTGAAAGAAAATAACATCACGGAGAAGAGATGACCAGGGTAGGGGTATGGGAAACTATTTTTGCGTTGCTGGAAGAGCTTTCTTTGGCCGCATTTGAACTGATACTTGCATGATAATGAATGAGCCAGGCAAAAGATGGGTTCTGAGCCTGCCTTTTTTGGTGCAATGGAAAGCCACTGGAACATTATAAAAATGGTAGTAAGAAAAAGAAATTTCATTTTGCAGCTGTATGTGGATCCTGAATGTTTGTGAATCTAACCTATATGAAGAATGTGATGGGTATTTATGTGGAGAAAGTAGATAATCACTTGTGATTTATTTGTTTTCTAGATTCAGATTATTCTCCATTAAACACACACACACACACACACACACACACACACACAGACACACAGAATTTACCTGTTTCTATTTTTTGTTACTGAATTCAAAAGCCGTTAAGTTGGCTTTCAATGTACCTCATAAAATGTTCCTGTCCTGTTTTCTGACAATAATTTTCAATGTAGCCCTGATCTGCTATATTATTTCTTTCTCTCCCCCAAAGCAATACTGTGTCCTCTTTGTATTTCTGTCTTTTATGGACCTGAGAAGAAATTAACAGAGTTTTTTTTTGATAAATTGCCACTGCTGTCTTTGAGTTACCTTGGTTTTCCTTTAAAAGATTTGCTATGACCTTAAAACTGTTAGCCTGTTTAAGTGTATGAGATATTAATAGTTTAAATTTTGGGGGAGAGCAGTATAAGCCTCTCTCTGCATTTATCATCTGGTTAAACATTCTGACAATTTAACAATTGCCTCTTTGTCTCTTGCCCTGAAAATTGTTAAGTTGGGGTTGTTTTTTAACTTCTCTTATAGACTTGGAAATTCCCTTTCATTTGAATTAGATGTTTTCAACTCTTGTGCAGTATTTTTCTTTTATTATATTTGCTACATCTACTTATTTTACTGCAATTACACCTTACTCTTCACTGTTCTAAATTGGCATACTTTTATGTTGACCTCTTGATCTCCTGCACACACTTAGGGCTCCAGGTATTTGTGTTGGCTGTTTAGTCATATTCTGCACAATCCCCCCAACACTGTAGATTCTTCTATAGAGTAGACACCAGTGTCAGCTCTGCATGTCTCGTGCCAGAAAAGTACAAGAGTGATATTTTATTCATAATTACTATTTTCCTTAATAATTTGTCTTTAATTTTTTGAAGTAGTTACACTATTTTATATGCCTCAAGATTTTGAAAACATTTTTAAAATTTAAAGTAGATGTGATTTAATTTTATTAATTACAAACCACAGAATTTTAATGGGCCCTAAGAAGTTGCATTCAATTAAAGAAAATGTATCAAATAATATTTTGAATGAGCTTTTGAAGTCTGCAATTTACTTATGGTATATATATCAAATTCATTTTACACATTTTTCTTAATCCGTTCATAATACGTAGTTTCTTTTACAAAAATACTATTTTTCATGTAAATTTCCTGGGTGAGCTTTGAAAGAATAATAGTGATTAAGAAAGGCATTTTAATAAGAGGTAATCCAAGAGTAGAAGGAATTCAGTTCGTAAAAACCCTAGGCAGAAAAAGAAATGCCACAAGTTGTGCTTTCCTTTGAAAGAACAGTGATGACTTTCTCTCATTTCCTCATCCCCAGAAAGAGCAAAACTTGTTGGTGATAAACATGAGCCAGGCAAATCGTGAAACACTCTTTGCTCATCCTCCACAAGTATCATTCACCTCCAAATGCATATTATGAGTGAGGTAAAAATAACTTAATTCTAATGTTCTGTCTAGGAAAATAAAGCTGTAAGATGGTAGCAACTTCCTTGTAAACCAACAGATACAGTTGCTACTGACTGGCTTTTCCCCTCCTATGATGACTGTGATTTCAGAGAGGATTCAAGGGGAGAAACAATAAATTTCCCAGGAATTTTACTTTAATTTTAACATGACAAAAAGCATTTCTAAGTGTTGTCAATGAATATAAAATGACCCTTTAAGAATCATAAAAAGAGAACACTGACAAATTTTCTGTAGTAAGTATGAGAATGATTTAGTGGCAGAGTATCTAAAAAGTGTCTCCCCGTGATCATGGAAGCCTCTTCACTGAAAGTTCAGGGCTAGCTAAAAAACTGAGTGGAATAAAACAAATCCCTTCTTTCATTTCTGAATTCCCATAATAAGAGAAAATTAATTTGTTATCAGATTTAGAATTATTGTTAGCTTTTATTGATGACTTCTTAAAATTTTAGCTTTAAGTATTTCATCTAAGAATAAAAATAAATTTAAAAAGGCTATGATATATTTGTTTTTGATTATTTTATGAGCAAAATATGAATATCATGAGAAATACAGGCTATAAAAAGATCAATTTAAAATTTAAGAAACATTCCATTCACTCCATTTCTTCAAAAACGCTTTCTAAATGGATACATTAATATAAAGCCCTTGACACTGTTAGGGAACTAATTCCAAGTCTAACCTGGTAATTAGTAAAAATATTAAAAACTAACATTTTAAATTATTTTTAAGTGGATTTATTGTTCCTTTTGTTTACAAGCTATAGTGGTAAGCCTTTCGTAAGCTTATTTGATCTTTTCATCAATCCTGTGCTATAATTTCCATTTATCTTACTAGATCAGATAAGACATAAGAATAAACCACTTGCCAAAAGGACTCATTTAGAAAAGGTGGGAGCTCTTTTGAAAAAAAAGCATGTCCAACTCCAAACCTTGAGCTTAGATCAGCCTCTGCTGCCTCTGCTGCCTCTCTCTGGACTCGGTTTTCTTGCACTCCAATCTTGTTCCCTTTGAGAAACATTTTCTCTGGCTCCATCTAGAGCGCCGTGGTGTTTCTGGAAGATTTGTGTTTCATTCTCTTTAAAAACTTGTAACTGGTTCAGTTGGAAAACTGCCACTTTATCTAACTCACACCTCATCTCAATGTGTCTGATCCTCTCCCTTGTCTCCATTATCAAGATTGAAGAAACGCCTGAACAACCGCCCGCCAGACAGTAGAGGCTGGATGGACCATGTGATTTTTTCAGTGTCCCTTCCAGCTTTATTATTCTTGGAAAGAAAATGTATCTGTTCTAAAATACTATTTAAAAATGTAACTTACCCATATGACGAAAAAATAAAATAATTAAAAAAGAAAGTTTCAATGTCCCGCTACAGCCTTAAATCAAACAATCCAGAGCTAATCACTAGTGAAGTATCTTTTCATGGTTTAAAAAATAGACTTGTACATCTATTCCTGAATGTGTGAGCTTGCTCAGTGTAGGTAACATGAGTGCTCAATCCACCTTCTGGAATTGGAAGTCACTGGCTTCTTTCTTCCTGAAATCTTCCCAATATTGACATGTGCATGGGACGTAGGAAATTTTTAAAAGTTTGTCTTAGACCATAGTAGGCTGAAATTGCAGCAGAAAGACAGTAACAATATGGCCTTTATTTTGTTTGTGGAATATTGGAATATGAATTTCCTAGAAGGGTTAAGGCACTGACATGACCTGAAAAGTTGGACTCTGTTTCTTAACGAAAGTCTTGCTTCCCTCAAGGCAAAAGGACAGTGAAGGATCCTCAGGGCTGGATTAGTGTGACTTTCAGCACAGAGTGACAGTGGTAATTGTGGTCTCCAGAGTCTGAGAGCTGTTTGCTTTCTGATGTTGGAGAGGGAATTGTTTATAAGCAGAAACGCTGGCTCTTGTCAGTATATTTATTTACCAACCTCTCCGTGTATATTCACTCTGAAGACCGTCTTTCAAAAATCTTAAAGACATAATTGTCATAAGTGCATTATATATGAAGAAAAACGGATTTTAGGAGATAGACTATAAAGTGTACTGAATGTGATTGTGCTTTAACTTTGAATTTAAGGAAAAAACCCAAGTATGTCTCATCCTTCCAGTGATGTCATGAATCACGTATGTCCTGGCAAAGAAAATGATAACCTGGAATGTGATATTATTAAGGCTTTAATATGCAAATATTTTGCAAATGTGAGTAACTAAAGAAATACAGTAGTCCTTCAAGAACTGAATATATTTATGCACACTGTGCATATAACCTAGTTTTAACTAAAATGATGACCTATTTATTTAATGACAACAGTAAATTTATTTTATTCGTCCAGAATTCATTTTCCAAAATACATATTATGGCAAAATATTTTTTGAACATAATGGAGATAAACAAGTAATTGACCCCAATTTCCATATAAATCTATTAACTTAAGGTACTAATGTAAGCAGTAAATACATTACAAATACCTGTTCAAGAATGGCCACGTTCTTTAAAAACATTAGTGCATTTACATTTAATTTAAATAAAATGCCATTCTATAAAATTTGAATAAATTGATTTTAAAATGTACTAATTATTCTCAATTAAAAATCTAATTCATGAATTTTTTTCTTTTTTTTTTTTTTTTTCGAGACAGAGTCTTGCTTTGTTACCCTGGGTAGAGTGCGGTGGCATCATCATAGCTCATTGCACCCTCAAACTCCTGGGCTCAGGTGATCCTCTTGTCTCAGCCTCCTGAGTAGCAGAGACTACAGGTGTGCACCATGACACCTGGCTAATTTTTCTATTTTTAGTATAGATGGGGTCTTACTTTTGCTCAGGCTGGTCTTGAACTCCTGAGTTCAAGCAATCCTCCTGCCTCAGCCTCCCACAATGCTAGGATTACAGGCGTGAGCCACCACACCCGGCCATGAAAAATTATTTTAAAAATTGAATTTTTGTGTTTCCATAGGTTACCCGTGTAACTGATATTTTAAATAGCTGATATTTTAAAAAAATCCTTCCCTCCAGGAGGTATAAATAAACTCAGTAGAACCTTTAACATGATTCTTCCTTGCATTGTCACAAAGAAATGTAACACAGGATTAAATCAAATAATGCAAATCAACGTTTTAAGTTTTATAGTAAAGAGTTCAAAAGAGCTAACTTGTAAATAGAAATAAACAGCAAATTTTTATTCTAATCCCACAGATAAGATATGTAACTTGTACAACATAATTAATATAAGTTGGTTTGGTGGACAGATATGTAATTGTTATTATTTTATGGATCATTGAGGGTAGGAGAAACAACATACTCATCTTAATATTTGCAATGCTTACCACATAATAGACACTTAAAATGTTTTTAATTGAACTTTCTATGTGTGTATCAGAGATGCATTATTATCAAACCCTTAATACATGTCAGTAAAGAAGATAGTACACATTCTTCCTTAGTGTTAGGCTAAGCTTTAAACTGTTTCTAACTAATTTTCTGAACTGTTTAATATACTTTTAGAATTACAAAAAGAAAAATGTATCGTTCTTAATATTTTCTCTCACTAGCGAAGATGATGTCACCATACAATCTAGATGATTTAAATTTCAGATGCTGCATAGCAGATACTGGGTTTTGACTTTCTCACGAATATTAAGCTTCTTCTTTCAAACTGATCATTAGTAGACATTTTCAACACAAGAATATTTATTATTTTTATGTCTGTTTGAAACCTTTAACCCAGAAGGGTCCTTTAAGTGGTTAATAAATACATTTTTGTGTCATAAAACAAATGGAAACATATGTAATCTTAAATAGGGAAGCATTAGCTTAGAAGAGATTCCCATTTGTTCTCACTGAAACAGAGAACCCTGATGTGATTGCAAGTGTAGGATAAGGCCACCCAATTCAGATAATTCTCTTTCAGATTTGGACTTGTAACTTGGAAAATGATAAAAGCTACACTGTGGTTTAAATCATGGTTATTTTATGTATAGATAATTCATGCATTAACATATATATTACTTGTAAGTGATCACTAAAAATCTCTACTTTGAGGATGAATAATAATTATGTCCTTCTCACCAGGAAATACGGTAAAATGTAAGCTCTAGTAGTAGGTAGAGCCTCACTTGACTCTCTCATGCCCTATTCGTTGCCCATCCTCCTCAATCTAGGTCTCCTGTTGTAGGACATGGCAGCCTATTGTTCTGTGCTGATCTGGTTATATCATGGCATTAATGTTACTGTGGTCTAGCAGGAAGCTCTCAGTATTCTGTCTAACTGTGCTCAAAGTTTAATATTTATATATGCAAATGTTATGCTTTAGCTGGATTCCAGCCACAGTGAGTAATAAGACCAACATATTTTCTTCACCAGAATTCCAGAAAGTGGCATAGTGTCCTTTAGAGCGAAGCAGTGGGAAAAGCGGATTGATTATCTTTCTCAGCCTTTAGAGGGCTTTGGAGGAGCCAATAAGGTGATAGACTTGCTGATACGAAATGTGATTTCTTGCCATAATACTTCAAGTCTTCAGTAAACTTCAAACATCACTACACACCTTTGAAGCCATAGGAGACAGAGTTGAAATTCCTGTGCCACACATATATGAGAACAGAAATGAACAGGAGAAAAATTTATGAAGGTTTGGGGATAGATGGAAACTCGCCCACAATTTGAAATGAGGATTTATATCAAGGTTATTTAGCTCTCCAAGGAAATCAACAGTTTCAAGTGATGGACAACACATTTTTTTTTAATCATTTTGGTTTCTTCAGTGTGACTGCATTGCCCTATAAAATCCTGCAAGCTGAGCCTGAGAGAACGTGCGGGTGCTCTTTGGGTTCCTTGAAGACCTACAGGTCTTGCTGAGGAATTCTGTTCTGTTTCTGCAGTGGGTGATGCTGAATGGAGCGTTGCAGCTTCTATAACCATAGAAAAGGGCTATTTGGGGGATTATTAGTGGTACCTGAGATCTAGTCCCTAATGACACTTCCACCCTTTCTCCCCCGTTTCCTCTCTTCTATTGAAAATGTCCTCTGGCAGGACCCTTTGTGTCAATAAGAGCAAAAAACTTTTTCTTGTAGAGATCCCTGCAAACAGAATTGACGTAAGCCGAGTGAGTGAGCAACTTCATGATGTTTTGGTTAACAAATTTATTTGAGAACTGAGGCTGGAGCTATCTGAAATAATAAACAGATTTTGGGGTAACTGAAAGAGAATGATGTTTAGTTCTTGGTTCTAGTCCTCTTTTTTTTTTTTTTTTTATTTGACAGCCCCATGTCCCAGACTGTACTCATGGCTCTGTATTTTATACATGACCAGGCAATTTGGCTGAAGTCTCTCATAGCTAACAACATTCAGAAGCTCTGACCATCTCTGTTTGGAGCTATCCTCTTTGCTCTTTGCCTTGACAACTTTTGATTTTTCTTTAGTTCTGAACTTCAAGCTACTTCCAGTCTTGTTCCACAGATGGGTTTGGTATCTGCTTTGTTTTCTTGACATAGTGCCCTGTGCTTCTCCTAGGATCATGTGAAGCGTACTTTCTTACAGTTATTTATTTAAAGTTCGTGTTCCTCATGCGAGTGTCAGCTGTGTGGAGATAGGAGCCATACCTAGCTTTCTCATTGCTGATCTGACAGTAGGAAAGGTCTCACTTCATGAGAATGAACGAACGGATTTTTTTTCTAGAGATGTTATTAGCCAATAAAGGCTTTTAGGCTGCAGTGCACATGCTGGTTATTTGACTCCAACTGCACTAAGGGAAATATCCCTTGGCCTTGCAAGACGTTTGTCATTTTGATTCCAAGCTCTCCAAATTTTTCATCAGAATCAATACCTGCTGAAAAGAACCATCAAACTGGCACTACGACTAAATTGTTTACAATCCTTTTTTAAAGTTTACCTAAAAAGAAACCATTTAAAAAGACACACACACACATCAGGTTCTTTTTCCAAAATCCACATAGACAATAAAGACATTTATCTAAATAATGTTTTGGCTTCACGCAATGGCAATAAACACTTCATGAAGATTGAACTGACTGAAAACCTTTTATACTTGTCAACTGATTTCTGTTGGCTGAGTTGATTTTCTTTATAAAGAATAAAAAAAGTAAAGTTGTTTTGCATTAATGCATTTGGGGATGGGTAAATGGTTTTCCTTAAATCACATTATCCTGACAATGAACACGGAGTGAAAGATTATTAAAAGTGATTTCTCACAATGTTGTTTGCATGCCTCAAACAAATATGTGAGGTGTCTCCATCAGTGAATGCCATGTGTTGAGTGATTGATGGATTATAATTAACCTTGGCAAAATGTTTTACGGCTTAACTAGATCAATCGAAATCAGTTATCCCGAGAGACAGTAAAATCACTTCTATCCTCAGATTACTGCAATAAGTAATGGCTTTTCCCTGAAAAAGTTCTCAGAATATAGTGAACAAATACTTTGCTATTGAATCTACTTCTTAAAGTGAAGGAGAGGTCAAGGGGATTGAAATAACTTAACATGAAGGAAAGACGTCTCTAAGCTGACCTAGTGGCTCTTGCACCAGGATCTTCAGTGGGCCTGGAAGCCGTTCTGATTAGGAGCTGAGATAGGTACCTAATTAAAATAGGGAGTATGAAAGGAAAGGAAGGAAGGAAGGAAGGAAGAGAGCATCTCAGAACTTCTCTTCCCTCTATCCATTCAATTAGAAAAGCTGAGAAAAGAATCTTTGTTTTCTAAGTGTATGTTAATGAAGGTGGTGCTGTGTAGATCAACACTGAACTTTATGGGATGATGATAAGTAAGGCAAGAGCTACAGATCATTTAAACAGGTGGGTTCCCTTTGACAGTTTTTTTTTTGGCTTGCTTCCATGGACAGAGCTTTTTGACAAACTAATGGAAGAATCTTGCCCTTGAAAAATCCCCTCTGGGAAACTTTGTCCTAAATGTTTATTCATTGCACTCTGCTGTAGTCACTGTCAAGTATCAAAAAATGATCTTTCCTTTATGGTTTGTGCAAAGCTTAATCAGATGCTTTAGAAGATGAACAAAGGATGACCAAACATACTGTCCTGAAGGTTTTAGTCACCTGATCACAGCCCTGTGTTTTTAATGGTGGTTGTAGGCATTTTGGAGGTAACACTGTAGAAACCCTGCGTGACCTTTTCTTGGGGAGGTCTTTCATCCACCTCTGGATTAGATAAAATAATGCATTATAGCTTCTATACTCACTCATCCTGTATCCTCTGCTCCCAGGAAGGCTCCCAATAAGGCAATTATTTATCTCTGCATTAGCAAGGAGGACTCTAATTGCACCTTTTCATGAAACATGGGCAATTAACTGAAGGGAAGTTGAAGCTTTTACAACTCTCCAATGACAATCCATCCTGCTCTGTGCCAGCATGGCCACGCAGAGCAGACTCGTGCCTACGTGCTGGGAGGAGATGGGGTGTTTGGACCCAGAAACATTAAAAATAACTAGTGTTGTCTCATAATTGTAGCTTGATTAAATAGATCTTATTTTTTATTCTATTTTCTCTTATGTGCAAAATGGCTCTTTTTCTGAGACAGTGAACAATGGAAAGAATTTTGGGTTTCAATTGCTGCTTTTCTGGATTGGAAGACTTGGAGTGATGTACTGCAATTCTTACCAAATTCTGGATAGGTCATATGGCTTACTTGTTTTTTTTTTTTAACTACTTGTATTACCATAGTGTAGGCTCTTGAACTAATTTCCATCTGGAATGGGGTATGGCCATAAGATGTCCAGTCATGGGTCCAGATGGTGATCTTAAGCAACATAGCATGACTGCCGAATGGTGTGCAGAAGGAAAAACAGAATTGAGTCCTAGGAAGGAGATTGACAGGAACTTACTAGAACAACAGGACTTCCCGTTGTGATTAAGAGAGGAAGTATTATTCATCAAAGACTCGGGGTTCTAGATAGACTGTATTGGCCAGGCAGAAACAACAGAAGAAGAAATCTGGTGTGCTGTTGAGCTGCTGTGGTTGGTGAGGGTGGAGAGGGCTGTGGCGGTGGGGACTCCAGGGGCGCTTGTTACCCCACTGCACATGACTCAACACGCAGTTTGCAGGAGGGGGTTGAGGACACTCCAGTGGATCCTGGAACTGCGTCTGGAAAGTGAATCTAAATTCCATCTTACACCAAGGAACTCTGGATGGGCCAGGAGTTGCTCTCCCTGAAGTGACCAGATGTGCTACTCAAGGGAGGGCAGAGGGAGGTGGAGAGAGTGTGCCCTGGCAGCTGTCATCTCACGTGCAGTGGACATTGTGTGTCCCTCACCCCTGCATCAGCTTTTAATTCATTTTCATGTTATACATTGAAAACATTCATAGAGAAAGATTTGACAGTGAAGATGGCTGTTCCGGAGGTTATTGCCATTATTTGGTTGGCTTCCTTCTGTATTTTGCATGAAGCCCTTTGGTAACAAGCAAGGTGGGCATCTTTTTTTTGTTCCTCTTAACCCCAGTGCTATAGCCTGTATTTAAATGGCTGTGAGCCTCAAACTCAAATATCTACAGGGGCCTGGCAAAAATGTAAATGTGGGAGGCGGGGCATTGGAGGCTGTGGTCAGATGAAGGCTGCATGCCCAGTCTGATGAAAAGAGCCTAGAATAGGTTGTTCCAGGTTCCAGCCATTTTTTTTTTTCCAGGAGTGGATATATGCCAGGCAGATGACTGGATTTTTGTAAGACTTTTTTTCTTTTCTCTTTTCTTGTCTTCTCCTCTCCTCTCCTCTTTTCTTTTCTTCTTTTCTTTTTTTTTTTTGTTTTTGAGATAGGATCTTGCTCTCTTGCCTCAGCTAGAGTGTAGTGGCATCATCATAGCTCACAACAGCCTCAAACTTCTGTGCTCAAGAGATCCTCCTTCCTCAGTCTCCCTGGTAGCTGGGACCACAGGCTCATATGACCACTCCCAGCTAATTTTTCTATTTTTTATAGTGACAGGGTTTCAGTATGTTTTCCAGGCTGGTTTTGAATTCCTGAGCTCAAGTAATCCTCCTGCCTGGGCCTCCCAAAGTGCTAAGATTACAGGTGCAAGCACTGTGCCCAGCCTTTTTTTTTTTTTTTGATTAGAGACAGAGTCTCTCTCTCTGTCACCCAGGCTAGAGTGTGGTGATGTAGTCACAGCTCACTACAGCCTCAAATTTCTGGGCTCAAGTGATCCTCCCACCTTGGCCTCCCAAAACACTGGGATTGCAACCCTGAGTTACCGAACCTGGCTGAAATTTTTAAATTTTGAAATATTTTAACCAAGATTTTGAAAAATCTGGAGATTGTAGTTGGCCTGTAAGCCAGCAATTCACCTGCTCTGGTGTGATTGGGAGCCACTGAGAGTTGTGGATCTGTGTTTAGAAAAGCCACTTCCTTCATGCTGGTGTAGACCTGCTAGTGCTGGGTCATCTGGAAGCCAGTGCACTGCTACATAGGAGTCAGGGCAGCAGGACTACAGAGTCACGTGACACAGCAACGAAAGGATGCCTCAAAGCTAGGCTGCCTGCACTTGAATTCCAGTCCAGCTACTTACCAGCCTTATGACCTCATATAAGTTGCTTTATGCTTCTAGCCCTCAGCTTCCTCATTTAAAAAATAGATACAATGTATGCATTTGCTCCATAAGGTGTGTGATGATCAAATGAGTTAATACACGTTAGCGGCAGAGGTATTTGCCATCCTTGTTAGGAACGAAGGGGCAAGGTAGGGCGTGGTGATCCCCGAGTGGCAGGCAGTGTGTTGAGCAGCTGTGTACAGGCCCCTGGAATGCTTTTCCATAAGCACCTCCACAAACTTTGACTCCAAGGGTAGGACTCTGGTATCTGAGATTTTATAACACTTCGCAAGTGCTTCTTCTCCAGGTGTGGAACTCCTTGAAGAGCAGAGAGAGCTGGGTGTTGGGATAAGGTCCTGGCCCTGGGGTTTACTAGCTATATTGCCTAGAGCTGATGACTTTCTCTGCTTCATCTCCATCTCGTCATTTCCCAAACGTTCATAAGCACAACTCGCTCTGCGAAGATGGAAAGTCCCCCGCACAGCTGAGGGCACTTAACACACACTTCATACCCGTGAGTTCTCCTGTCTTCTCAGTCTCAATATAGTGAGGGTCTCACCACCAAGACTTGGGAAATACTCCTAAGGAAACACAAAGGAAGAAAGTGAGATTCTAAGCGTGAAAATTGGGTCCTTTTTGTGCTTAGTTCTGGAGTGGAATTAGATCACTTCAGGAGTTGATTTTCTGTGTCAGCCTCTGGTGAATTCGTTGGTTCCACTGTGTCATTCAGGAGCACATCTATGGCTTCTCACTTTTGTTTGCATAAATATAATAGAGCAGCTTGAATTCGACTACATTTGTTTTAAGAAAATTAGTGATCATATTAATATGTGATGTTTTCTGGCAGCACATAAAGTCAAGTTTCATTGGAAAATAGCTATGACAACTTAGCAATTTAAGTTTTCATATACGACCTTGATTCGTTTTTTGCCAAAAATAGTTCAACCTATATATAGCCAATTAGGAACAAAGAGGGAAGAAATCTTTTGCTCAGTTTCTATGGTATGCAACATTCAACAAAAAAATAGACACATATACACACACACAGTGGCAGCAGCAGGTTTTAAATAATGGAGACAGAGTACAGTCCGTTATTATTACACTAAATATATCGATGCTTGTGATTTTCCCACGCTCTGTATCTGGAAGGAAGCCTGACATCTGGACCCAGACTGGCAGTCACCTACTGTGCCCCTGTGCCATAGCATTTATCACGGGGCACCTCTGCGTCTCTAGCCTCAACTCACAAAATTGTAAGATCCTTCATGTCGGAGGCTATTGTCCTTTCATCTCGAGTTTTTGACAACCAAGAACACGCCAGGTTTCATGGAGTTGCTCGGGAAAGGGTTCTGGAGTAAGTGCGTGAATGAAGCTTTGGTAATGATTTGACATTTCAGCAACTTATAGTTTGCTCATCGTTTGCTAAAGGGGAAAAAGGAGAGGTGAAGGGAGGGGGGGCATCGCCATTTCCAGCATGAACGTTCACTGTGAATTGCTCTGACACCGAATGCAAACGCAGAACCTTGAATTACCTGGCACTCACTGAATGCCACCTGATGATGGTGACAAATGAACCCACTTCAGAACCGGAGCCAATATCTGCGTATCAAAGAACTGCAGAGATGACAATGAAAAGGTGCATGGCAAGTGATGAATGGCCAGGTGCTGATGCCAGCAAGCCCCTTGCTCCGGAGATGGATAATTTAATTGTTCCCACTTTGAATTCTTACTGCAGACACCGTAAACAACTTAGTTTAATCAGCCAGAAACACGGGCTGTCATAGATTTAAATTCATAGCAGGTTATGTTTCTATATCGAAAGCTGTGGTGATGCTTGTTTCACACAGATATAAGAATAGGCATGAAAGGTACTGATGTCATCCCCCTGGTTTAAATTGGGCTATTTTTCCCTGCAGGGTAAGGACTTTATTAACAAGCAATAGTGTTTATCAGCCTCGGCATTCAAATGAACCCATTTTCTATTTAATCTTTTTTTTTGGGGGGAGGGGGAAGGTCAACTTTTCCACTGAAAAATGTTGCATATCTTTAATGACTTCTTCAGTAACTTTCTCTAATATTTAATTTAGTTATATTTCATTTCTCTAGTTCTTTAAAATCTATTTTCAATATATCAATTTAATTTCAGCACACCTAATACACACAGCATGGAAAATTCAGGTTTCATGAGTGGGTAATTGTCTGTTTTTTTTTTTTATTTTTATTTTTAAATTATTCTCTTGCTGCTCCACCTTAGGATGTTCTGTAAGCTTTAACGCCATCCAATACCCAGTCTTTGTCTAGGAAGTTATTGTTTTCTATTTCTATAATGTATGCATTTTTCTTTCCTAATTGGTGCTTGCAAGTAAACATAAAAACACATTATGCTTAAAACCCATTTGGCTTTAGATTAATATTTTAGCTGTATCTAAATCATCTTCCCATGAGGCCATATTTATCCTGGAAAACAGATTGTGGTTAAACTCCCATTTCTAACTTTTATTTATTTGGTCAATGCCATATCTTTGTTCTGAAAAGGACTTAGGGAAGTTGTCTTCCTCCTTGAATAGCAAATGCTTAGCCCCCAGCAAAAAACAGAACTGCCTTCTGAGCTGTTGCAGGCTCCCCTTGAAGTGACAGACACTGACTTTGAAGGAAGATAGCAACTTATATTCACAAAGTTACTAAAAGAGCACCTGGGCCAAGGGATGGAGACTTGAGTTACAAAGTTGTTGTAAGACAAAGGGACTCTTCTGACTTTAACAGACCAAGACCATTCTGTGCACTTTCATTGCTGGATAAATTCCACTTCTTGTTCATATGGTCTGTTTTCCCAATACCTCAGTACCTATTAACCAAACTCATGATAGGGAAGTATAGATCATTTTTCAAGAGATTTTTTTTTTTTTTTTTGAGACAGAGTCTCACTGTGTTACCCTGGCTAGAGTGAGTGCCGTGGCGTCAGCCTAGCTCACAGCAACCTCAAACTCCTGGGCTCAAGCGATCCTACTGCCTCAGCCTCCCAAGTAGCTGGGACTACAGGCATGCACCACCATGCCCGGCTAATTTTTTCTAT
>CAUYSK010039045.1:0-12803 GCA_963575035.1 Avahi laniger
GGGACTACAGGCATGCGCCACCATGCCTGGCTAATTTTTTCTATATATTTTTAGTTGTCCAATTAATTTCTTTCTAATTTTAGTAGAGATGGGATCTCGCTCTTGCTCAGGCTGGTTTCGAACTCCTGAGCTCAAACAATCCTCGCGCCTTGGCCTCCCAGAGAGCTAGGATTACAGGTGTGAGCCAGCGCGCCCGGCCGGTAAACATTCTTAAATACCCTGGAAGATCAGTAGGGGCCAGGAACTGCTGAGATTGCTGCCAGGCCAATATTGGAGAATTAATTTATTTCCTTTGTGTGGATTATATATTTTAGATTTTTCTCGTCTCTCTTCTACTCCTCCATATTTTTATTTTGTATTTTTTATTCATACAGGAATGTGCACACATCGTAAGTTTATATTTTTCACAAATTTTCATGAACTAAACATACCCACGTAATAAAGAGAAGCTAGAGAAATAAGAAATAGAAGCAGGGAGTAAAACGTAGAGGATGAAAACAGAAGGATGGAGAAAATGAAAAGATATGAGACATTGGAGCAGGGACATGAGACACTGTTTGTGGCCAGAGGTTTCTAGTTGAGATCAGGTTCCTAAACTCTTAACTGAGTTGTACAGAAACCAGTGAAAGTTATTAAAATGCCTTTCAAGTTCTCTTTTAACCAACTAGAAGAGTTGCCACGATTTTTAAATATCCCTCTGGGGTGTGCCTATGTTACCATCATCATTTGCATACAATATTGTTCCTTGATGCCAGAGCCCACATGTTTTTTTAGTTTTATTTGGCATTCTGAAGAGATTGGGTCTCTTTGTAGTGACTTTTGTACTAATAATTGATCCAAATTTAATGTCTTTTTTCCTCTCTCCTGTTCAGTCAGTTATTTAACCTGTCAGTGATTTTAGTTGTCCTAAAATTTGGTCTTTCTAAACATGGACAGTATGTTTTGTGTTCTGAAATAACTAGAGGATAAATCATCAGTCTGAATCTTTTTCATTGAGGATTTTAAAAATAACTAACAATATAAAGTAGGGTGTATAGTGATTTCTATATGACTTTCTTTGTTTCTTGTCCAAATTTTGATGTAAGTTTACTTTTTTCAACCTTTTAATCGACTCCTATTAAATTTAATCGACTCCAGATCTATTATTTTTAATAAACCCCTTTTAAGGCAAATCACTATCCAAAACACATTTAATGTGCCTTCACTAAGAACCCCGATATCACATTTTCACCCGACAAAAGGGGATGGGCAGAAAATTAGCTAATGAAATAGTTGTTCCAGACTAGTTTATAATTAAGGGCTTTGCAAAGCCCTTGGGGAAATTAGAAAACTGAGGATGAGTTAAATGTAAGTAAGTTACCTATTTGCTTTACTAAATAAATGTGTAGTAGATATGAATTTTTCCTCTGCAAAATATTTAAAATGAGAACAAACCATAATTACATTAGTTTGCCTAAGTATTCTGGCCTACATGAAATCCTGAAGTTACTTTTTTGATCCATGCTAATTGCCATTAAGTACCCACATATACTGCTTTGGAAGTCGTATAATTTGAAGATGGCTGTTGAGTGAGTCCTTCAAACAGGTATGAGATCAGCAATGCTTATGTTTTCATTTTATCTATAGGGAATAAGTTGTGGACAAGTTCCCTAATTCATTGCTTCCCAAACTTTAACAAGGATATGAATTTCTGGGGGATCTGCTTAAAATGACTTTTATTCAGGGCTTCTGTGGTAGAACTAGAAAACTTGCATTTCTAACCAGCTCTCAGGTGATGCCAGGGCTGCTTGGACCACACTTTGAGTAGCAAGACCCTGACTGATATTTCTTGGAACAAGGGGAAAAATTTTTTTACTCATAGGGAACACACACACACACACACACACACACACACGCGTACATGAATGCTGCCATCTGTTAGCATTTGTCATCTTGAGATGTTTGGGATCCTTAAAGGGCTGTGGTTATGACTCCTGCCTCTTCAATATCCATTTTCCCTAATCACTGTGATCTCACTGCATTTGTGGAAAGACTATGGGCTGGGCATCATGTCTGACCCAGAACCGAAGCTGTGAACTTCTCTGTGGGTTGTCAATGTTAGTGGGAATGCATTTGGTCTGTTATTGTGATTGGTCATTACAATGATGCTAACATTATTTAGTGAGTCTGGTCTGTTTGCTTAACTCAGTACTGGGTGCTAAGCCAGCCGTGTTTTCCATTTTAGTAACTTCTGAATATTACCATTCCAGATGCTTCATGTGAAAAAAGGCCCACATCAGTCACAAAAGTCAAACAATTCTGCCTCTTCATGTCTCTGAAATCCTCTTACTGTGCTCTCATACTCTGTCTCACCCACGCTTTCTCTCTCCAAGACCACAGCTTTAGTTCAAAGGACCATTCTCTCTCCCTGGTCTCTGTACCATCCTGTTAATGGATCTTCTGGCCATGTTCTGATTTACACTCCACATTGTGGCTGGGATCAGCTTTTTAAGTGACAGATCTCTCCTCAGCCTCCAAACTCCTTGACATGGCAAGCAAGGCCTTCCCGGAGCCTGGCCTGGGCAGCTTTACATCTCACTTCAGTTCCTTGGTGGGGTCCTGCTCTACCTTTCCTCCTAGCTTTTGCACATACTCTACCCTCTGCCGAGGACACCTTTTCTTACCCCTCCTTCCTTGGGTAACTCTCATTTGTCTTTCACTTCTCAGCTTGGTGTCAAGCTCTCTGGGAAGGCAGTTCCTGAAGACTAAGAGACGATTAGGTACCTCTGTGTGGACTTCCCTAAAGCCCTGTGCACTCTCCTGCCCTGGCAATTTTCATCTCACGTTGTCACTGCCTGCTCTTGGCGTGACTGGGAACTTTCTCAAGGCCATGACTGAGTCCTGTGCTCAGCTGTCTTCTTAGTGCCTGGCACATGGAAATACTTTGAATAAGAGACTGAATAAAAAAGAAAGTTAAAACTTGGGTACTATATCTTTATTTTGTCTCAGGTAGAATTTACAATGTTTTTGAGGCCATAGAAACTTTATATTAAAATCATACAGCATTGACTTAGTAATAAAGTTTTAATGATGTATATAGAGCAAATGTCAATAAAACAAAATTTGTAATTTTATGTTAGTATGTAGGCAATGATCCATATTAAATGTGAAGGAGGAGGGAATAGATCTGGAATAATAATTGTAAGACCAGTAGTAAATATTTGAGTAGAGGTAGGTTGTAGAAATTGTAAAAAATAAAATTCTTTCTTCTTTTTGTGGTTTCTCTATTTGGATCATGGTAAAATGATGTAAGTATTACCAACAAATATTGCTATTATAATTTTTTGTTTTCCGAATATGATTTTTGCCTTTTGAAGCAAATATGTTACCCTAAGGTGGTAATTGGATTATAATTTATAGCTAGAAAAGAGAAAAGAATTGCCTCTATCCATCTCTATGGTAGCACACCCTCATCCCTGGGGGATATATTCCAAGACCCCTAGTGGATGCCTAAAAGTGTGGATAGCACCAAACCCTATATATACTGTGTTTTTTCTTATACCTACATACCTATGATGAAGTTTGATTTATAAATTAGGCACAGTAAGAAATTAACAATAATAACCAGGAATAAAATAGAACAATTATAACAATATACTATAATAAAAGTTATATGAATGTAGTCTTTCTGTCTCTCCCTCTCTTTCTCTCGAAATATCTTATTGGACTGTACTGTGGGTAGCAGAAACTGTGGAAGGTGAAACTGTGGGTAAGAGACGACTATCCTTTTACTCACTTAGTAAATATTTGAGTGCCTACTGTGAGCCAGACACTATGTTAGGTTGCTGGGATTACAAGCAAGTTTATATTATATGATCTGAAAGATAAACTGTGTCCAGAATTTACAAAAACATCTTAAGTGAGAGTATACTTTGTTATCTACAGATAATTAGTACTTGTGTAGTGAGTTACTGCTTATGGAGAATTCCTTCATGCCTCTCATTGCCTTTTATTCCTATGTCACAGATGAAGAAACTCAGGCTGAGAGTAATTTGCACAAAATCGCATGGCCTCCCAGTAGAGAAAATAAACTTGAACTCAAGGTAGACTCTAATTCCAAATCCCATGCTCTTTTCTTACACCACGTTGTACTGCCTCCGTGGGTTACTGTGGAATATCTCACAGAACCACATCGTTTTTAAGAGGATGGTTTGAAAAATACTTTTCTTGGTATTATGGCACATGTTCAAATGATTAATAATTTCTGAACCCTGGGGACTACCTAACTTATGTCCATTGTGTTACCTCTTGGGTCTCTGTTGCTTTAAAACTTAAAAAACATGGTTTTACCCTTAATGTTTCTTGGGATTTTATCTTAAAATTAGCTGTAAAGGGAAGACATGTATTTTTTGAAAGTTTTTATTCTCTTTGCCTCTTGCAATTTCTTTGTTATCTTGATAAAATATAAAGAGTGATGCTCTTATAGCTAGAAGGAACTTTAGAGGAAGAAATATGTTATTGGAATTACAGGACATAAATAAAATACAGTTCTCATAGTTCTCTTTAGTATAAATTATTTTGTATCTGCTTGTGCAGAAAGTTTTCATTAAGGAAAAATCATTTATATTGACAATATCAGTTGATAAAAATGAATGTCGCTGTGGCTTATTAAATAGAGTATGCTATCTGAATGTAAGGTGGTTTTATTATGATCTTCAATTTGGACAGAGTGAGAGGGAACAGCCTATTGCTGCCAGTATATCCTAAAGTGTGTGCCATGAGCCTCATGTGTTTTATTAGGAAGGTTCCTCTGGCCCACATTCAGGGCTTGTTTACTCTTGGGTTTGAGAAAGACCCTTTCCTTGACCAAACTTTGATTAGGCTCCTCTGAGTCCTCTTCTCAACTACCGCTCAATCCTGGGCTTCTGTGTTCGTCCTCACCTAGGCCAGAAGAAGGAGGAGGAGGCAGTGGTGGCGATGATGGAGGTATCGTCGATGATGTTGGTGATGGCAGTGTTGGTAGTGGTGGCAGTGGAGGGGAGGAGAAGTTGGTGATGAGGTAGGTGATGGTGGTGATGGTAGCGGGAGTGTTGGTAGTGATGTTGAGGTGGTGGTGTGGTTGTGATGTAGGTATCAGTGGTTACGGTGGAGCTGGTGCTGATGATGGGGGTGGCGACGATGGAGGTGGTGGTAGTGTGGTGGCGGCAGCTACCCTTTACTTAGGATTTCTTTTGTTCTCAGCTCTGTGATGGTCTTATTTCATTTATATCTCAAGGCTCTGTCCGTAATTTACTACATGCTATTAAGTGTCAGAGCTTGGATTTGAACCCAAATTTGTGTGATACCAATGTCCATCTACTTCACTGGAATGTTCCATGGCTTCCCACATTATTTTCAGTCTACCATATGTGAATTCAGTATATTTTCACAGAATGGTAACACATGTATTTTGGGACTCTGGTGTTAGCAGAAGATGGTCAAACTAGTATCAATGATTCTTTTCATTTACCTTTGTACATTTCAGTATCTACCACTTTATTTGTAAGACCAAAAGGCCTTTCTGAAATACCATTGGTAGCCTGTGTTAGGACCATCTTATATAAACAATTTTTCTTGCTGGAGCTATTTGGAGTGACTGCATAAAAAGAGAAATATAATCAAAATCCTATAGACCTCCCAGTAGATTAGTACATAGATAAATCACCCTTGTTCTTGCTCATAGGCTGTGTCTCTGCATTGCTTAAAAGGGATTGTATGGCAAACTAGCAAATTTATAAATATTTAGCTATAATATGAGAATGATGAAGTTTTATTGCCACTTTATTGAGGTTTTGTTTTCCTACTAGAAAGCTACCATTTGATAGGTTGCTAAAAATACTAGAATTTTAGCCGCATTAGGTTTACTCTTTTATTTAATTCATTCCCCTTACAGAACGTTCCTACAGCACAAGTGAGAGAAGAGATCCATGCATAAATGTCTGTGCTACATGCCATCAGCACAGTGATTTTTTCCCCCCATCTTCTCAAAGCAGTCATGTGGAATATCACCAGCTATGAGAGAGAAAATGTGCTGGAGGCTGAATTTCTTTATTTATCTTCAAAATGTTTCCAGAAATGGCCAGAGGAGTTGATTTACTTTTGTCTCCCTTAGTAATTTCAGTATTACTTTCAGAGATCACTAATGCAGAGCAGTGAGTGTGACTTCCTGCTATCATCATCCTGACCCCTGCCCAGCTTTTCTTACTGTGGAACATACTAACAACTGGCCTTATTCAGATATTTAGCAGACTGTGATCATTCAATTAATTCCTTGTTCTTTTCTATATCTTTTAATTATCCCAGAGATCTGATATTCTGAAGAATATTTCTATTGCCAGCTTAAGTGTTGGAAATACTTTCATCTTCGTAGCTCTGGGTTAGTTAGCCTTACAGGGCTGGGAAGGGGAGCTGAATGAAAGAACTGGAAATTACCAGTCCTTATTTACAGGAGAACTTGTTGTCAGTTAACATTTTAAGAGTTTTGCATTTTCTTAGTTTTTTGTTGTTAGTTAGCCTATCTCTATGATGTTCTTAAGAGAGTATTCAGGATTATTAGCTTTATTTTGCTAATAAAGAAATAGAGTCTGAGTATATAGATTTGCAGGGAGTCTCTTTTTCGTGCTAAGAAATGAAATTATATTTTACCTGGGCCTCCCTGCTTATTGCCTTTTCATTTTTTCCCTTCCTCCAGACAGCCTGTCATGCTGAGCCAATACACAGTGAGTGTACTTTTGAAATGGTTTTATGTCTATGAGCACCACACGGTTAGCCTGCAGAAATCATAATAATGTGTTAAGCATGTGTTTCAAGGTAGCTCAGAATCGTCTTATCAAAACTTATATCTCACAGGATATCAGAGGAGGGAGAGAAGAAAACATTATATTAGAGTAAAGCATGATATTAGGGAAATTAGAGTTTTGCATGGGGTTATCAAATGAACTTTCAGATTGAGGAATGTGTGTCTTTGTGTGTGTGATTTTTCTTCTTTGAGCATGGTTATACTATACGCATTTACACTGAGCACACGCGGGCATCTATCTGTTGCCTTATTTTGTATTCTGTTTGGATAGTACATTCAAGGTCACCAAAAGACAGTAGTAAAATGTACTGTTTGTAATCTACGTTAGCATCAATAAATATAGACCACTTAAATTGTGCTAGATCAGCCTCTCTGATCTTCTTTTACTAAAGTTTAGGACAGGAACTACATTGGATGGGACTATGATCTTAAGAGGGTGAAGTTAGAGGCTAGCTGTCTTTGAATTAGTTAACTTTTGGTCTATTTTTTAACCATAGACTATAGCCAAAATTATAATTAGTCATCTTAATGATATCCATCTTTTGTATCAAAAGGAATTTAGCAAAAGAATGTATGTAGATTAGTGTAAACTCATATCCATTTTTGTAAAAAGATTAAACTTCATGTCTTACATCTGTAGAATCATTTTTGGATACAAAGGGAAAGGGTCTTAAATAGTTTTTATTAACTAAATCTAAGGAAGTTGAAACGTCTTTGTATATTTTATAGACCATAGATCCTCACTGAATAATTTTATCCACTATAATGTTGTGTTTAATACTTTGTAATGTCATTAAAAATAAACTCAAGTATTCTTATCATTAATTTAGAGTAGACATTCTGTTAATAAGAATAGAAATATTCTTAGTCATTTATGCATTATAAAGACATTTCCCATTTCCTGTGCTTTTCCTGACCTCTGCCAATACATTAGCACATCCGTACACTTGCAGAATTCTAACTAGGTCTTATCACAGATTGCGTATCTGTAGAGTTAATGTTTTCAGGACTCAGCATCAGCGAAAATGGTACAATTTTTTGGTCTTTACATTCTATCTAAACATATTGACATTCTCAAGAAGGTCATTTGAACAAAAATTCCAACATCCAATACCTCAGTGAAGGAATCTCCAGTTGCAAATTATGATCAGATTGTGGGAGATTTATCTTCAAGGTCACAAAAGTATGGTGGCTTCAGGGAAAGCTGTGTTGCAATGTCAAGCAGAACAGACTAGTTTATTTGAAACTCATGCATTGTTGTTTATACTGAAATACATGAATGTATTAAGATGTGCTCACCTGCCGTCTTCTGTCTTTTAAAAGTCATGGACTGAATCATCATAACAAAGTAATTTTTTTTTCTTAATTTTGAGTTGCAAGTTTTTGTTTTTCTCTAATAATATGTTTACTTCTAAGTAAACATATTCTGGCTTTAAAAGGAAGAAGTGAGACCCCAAACCTTCAAGTGGATCATTAAATAATAATCACTGTCTATCAGTGAGCTTGTTAATAGAGTGTGTTACTTTTGGTGGGTTGTTACCTGACTGCTGGGACAAAGTCTTGATCTCCATGGGCATTCTAACCTTAAGTCTTATAAGACCTTTTAGATTGTATAGAATTTCTGATTCATACCTGCTAAATGTCTTCAGAATTTAGCTTTTTAATTTTTTTGCTAGTATTTGTTTGGCTGGCATTAGCTGATATTGTGATGGGACATTTTGGAGGATTGGACATCCTTTTATTTGAAATACGTTCCGGTATTTTAATATTTCCATCTTTATTTAGGATAGTGTCCAATTATTTTTCCATATTAGGAAAAATATGGATTTTTTAGCATTTGTGTAATGGTAGCCCAGTTCTGCAACCTCATAATTACATGTTGATCCCAAGCCACCATGGAAAATCAAATATCCTCTGTTCTAAAGAGAATAGGCCTTGGTCAGAAGGCCAATTCGTATGACAACAGTAAGCATCAGAAAAAAAGTAGCAATCATAAAGAATATGAATAAAATTCTCTGAATCATATTGAAATTTGAGAAGAGAGATGAACTGTTTTCTTTTTTTTTCCCAATGAAAATGAAATCAAAAGAGATTTATAGTCATTCTTTATCCATCTTTATCAGAACAATGGTTTGATGGCAAACATTGGGCAAGGACTTGGTCTCTTTCTTATAGGTGCTGAAGGCATTGTTGATGCTCAGTTTAATAATAACACCTGTAAGAAATAATGGTTAATAATAACATTATTCTGGATTGAAATGTGGCCAGTATGCCAGGGTTAATGCTGGTGCTTTTAGGAGAAGGGTGATTGGCATTTTAATCAGAGCAAATGTTCAGAACCTTTGTCTGAATGACTGTATTTCCAACTGTTCAGATTTCCTTACTCTGTGGTTCAGTGGCAATTCAAAGGGGAGAGCTCCATCTACTGAAGACCCATTTCAGAATGATTTCTTCTATTGAGTTCAGTGATTTTCCTTTTGCACAGCTCATTGAATTTTCTTCTGATTTATGAGCTCCAATGAAGGTTATGCTGAAACGGGTAATTTGGTTGTTTCAAAACCAAATTCCTTGTCATTTTGCTTAGTGTTTAAATCAAAAAGAGCATTCTTCATTCACTCTATTTAATAGCCATGTTTTGTTGGGACCTATGTAGATGGTAAGACTACTCTTAAGAAAATATTACTGTAGATGGTCTGTCTTTAGTCATCTCTAGCTTCAGTTCCCTTCCATACACTCACATTGGCATTTTGTTGGTGACGTTGTAGAAATTGCAGTGACTTTGGTGTCACATTTAGGCTTGACCTTCAATTTTGACACTATTCATGGCTCTTGGATATTGTGCAATTGACTTAATTTTTGTAAACTTCAGTTTCTTCATGAGGACTGGTGGGCCATGCTCGATGAATTTGGACTTTGTTGGAAGGACATTGGAGTGTTCGAAGGATTTTAAATAGGGAATCATTCATATTTGCATTGTAGGTCAGATCAGATTTTGGTGCCCAGGACTTTAGCTGTCAGCCCCTTTAGAGACTGCCAAAGCTACTGAGAGCCACATTGCCCTAGATCATGCCCCTTCCTGGGTTGGCCCACATTGATTGATCATCAATGAGGGGGCATAAAAGCCAGGCCAATGAAGGGCCATATTTTCATGATGTTGTGAAAGGGAATAATTGCTTAAACAAGATATAGAAATCATAAGCCCTAAAAGAAAAGACTGATATTTTAATATATTAATATAAAAAACCTTCACTATAACAAAAGACATTAAAAACAAAATGAAAAGACAGACCATAGACTGGGAGCATATATTTGCAACTGTTCTAAGTGACCAAAGATAAGTATCCAGAATTTGAAAGACGTCATACAAATCAATAAGAAAAAGACAAACTACTCAATAGAAAATGGATGAAAGAAATGACTAGATAATTCACAGAGGAAGAAGACTAAATGGCCAATTATGAAAGATGTTCAACCTCACTAATAGGGAAATGAAAAGTGAAACCCCGGTGAGATTCCATTTTACACCTATTGATTGGCAAAACCTAATAAACTTGATAACACCAAGTGTTGGCAAGGATGAGAAGAAACAGGAACTCTTGTATATTACTGATAGGAATTAATTACTACAATCCTTTTAGCAAGCAATCTGGAAATATCTGGTAAAGTTGAAGATGTGAATATTCTGCAACTCAGCCATTCTGCTTTTATGTGTTAGCCTAGAAAATTGTCACACATATAAAACAAGGATACATGTACAAGGATTTTCATTGTAGCAATACTTCAAATAGAAAAAAAGCAGAGGAATTCATAAATATAAATTTTTCATCCATACAGTTAAACTAGATGTGTGTGTGTGTGTCCACATGGATAAATCTCAGAAATATGATCCTAAATGAATAAATTAAGCTGTAAAAGTATATATTAATATTATTATATATGTATATATAATGTAATAATTATAATATTTCTATATTGTATATAAAGCCTTATTGAGATATAATTCTGATAACCATACAATTTAGCACTTCAAAGTGTACAGTTGAGTTGCTTTTAGTATATTCACAGAGTTGTGCATCTATCACCACAATCAATTTTTAAACATTTTCATTACCCCAAAAAGAAACTCTGCTCCTCTGAGCTGTCAGCCCTCTGCGTCCCACCTCTATGAATCCTTCATTCTCTCCAGCCCTAAGCAACCATTAATCTAATTTCTGTCTCTATATATTTGCCTATTCTAGACATTTCTATAATGAATATAATATAAATATTGAATATAAATGAAATCATATAATATGTGGTCTTTCATGATAGGCTTCTTTCAGTTAGATAATGTTTTCAAGATTCATCAGTGTTGTAGCATGTATCAGTAATTCATTTCTTCTTCTTGCTGGATAGTATTCCATTGTATAGATATACCACATTTTATTTATTCATTCATCAGTTGATGGACATTTGGGTGGTTTTCATTTTTTAGCTATTATGAATAATACTGCTATGACCATTTATGTACAAGTTTTTGCATGGGCATATGTTTTCATTTGTCCTTGCTGATACTTGTTACTGTCCGTCTCTTTGATTATAAACATTTTGGTGGGTGTGAAGTAATATCTCATGGGTTTGATTTGCATTTCCCTGATAGCTAATGGTGTTGATCATCTTTTTCATGTGCTTATTGACTGTGTATACATTTTTGAAGCATACAAAACATTGGTATGTATTGTTTCTAGATACATACATGTGTAACCAAAGTATAAAAAACAGGAAGAGATAGGGGAGTGGGACTTTGCTATAATTGTGTCATTTTATTTCTTAAATAAAAGAAAGGCATGAAACCAAATAAGACAAAATATCAATATTAGCATGTTAAAACTGTGGTGCTACAATTCACAATTGCAAAGATGTGAAGACAACCCAAGTGCCTGTCAATACATGAGTGGATTAATAAAATGTGGTATATGTATACCATGAAGTACTATTCAGCTACAAGAAACAATGGTGATATAGCACCTCTTGTATCATCCTGGATAGAGCTGGAACGCATTCTACTAAGTGAAGTATCCCAAGAATGGAAAGACAAGCACCACATGTACTCACCATCAAATTGGTTTTAACTGATCAACACATAAGTGCACATATAGGAATAACATTCATCGGGCGTCAGGCAGATGGGACAGGGGAGGAGGGGATGGGTATATACATACATAATGAGTGCGATTCGCACTGTCTGGGAGATGGACACGCTTGAAGCTCTGACTCGGAGGTGGGGGGGAAGGGCAATATACATAACCTAAACATTTGTACCCCCACAATATGCTGAAATAAAAAAAAAATTTAAAAGACATGAAGAGAAATTTCAATGATAGCAAATGGTCTCCTTGTCTATACTTTCCTTCTCACCCCACCTCGCTGACATCCCCTTCAACAGGGACTTAGATTTTGTCCGTAACTCAGTGCCAGGTTCATGATATGTAGAAATGTTTTCTTAGAAAAATCTCCGGGCAATCAACATGGCTGTGGAGGGCCAGCCACATTTGAATGCCTGTTCCTCTTCTTTGCCAAAGTGCTTTACAATAATGGTGAACTTAGAAATAAAATCTGGAGGGAACCATGCAATAAACAAGTATTTTCAAAAATAAACTATCTCTTTTTAAAATTTGGATAGTAACAAATGCATGTGATGCAGAATTCAAAAGTGAAAAAGAGGTCCTGTTCTTTGTCTCCTCCCTGCAGCCCTGACTAGTTTCTTGTGTATTCTTCCAGACATTCTCTGCATGCATGTTATTACATATAATATATATGAAATGTTATAAAAATATACATATACACATATATGTATACACACATAAGTGGTATCCTACCAGATTCATTTATTTTTATTTTTTATTTTTAGTAAAGATGGAGATCTCGATGTTGCTTAGGCTGGTCTCAGACTCCTGACCCCAAGTGATCCTCCCACCTCGGCCTCCCAGAGTGCTGGGATTACAGG
>CAUYSK010039047.1:0-69214 GCA_963575035.1 Avahi laniger
GGCGGGCGCGGCGGCAGGGGCTCGGCTGGGGCCGCGGCGGGCCTCCAGACCGGGGCGAAGACGGGCCGCGCGGGCGCGGGGTAGCGCAGCAGGTCGCGGCGGCGGCCGGCACGGAGTGCGGGGCGGGGGGCGGGGGGTGGGGGGCGGCCGCCGGGGCAGGCTCAGCCCGAGCGGCGGGGCATGCCGCGCCGGGGAGGCGGCGGCCGGGTGGCGTGGAGCTCGGACACGACGCGGGCCCGAGGTCGCTCCGCCGCTCTCTCACAGCTCCCGGCGTCGCCGCTCTCCAGCGCCCGCGTCAGCGCCCAGCCCAACCCGCCTCACCTTCGCCACCACCGTCGCTGCTGCTGCTGCCGCCGCGGCCGCTCCACTTCTACAGACTTGATTCTTCGACAGCCTCGCACGGCGCCTGCGCGGGCCCCCTCCCCTCGCGCGCGCTCCCGCCCTCCCGCGCGCGCGCACCCTCCCCCTCGCCCTGAGAGCTGAGGGAGCCGCCGGGAGAACCGGCTTCGCGGCGCCCGCCCCGGTGTGACTGAGGTGCAAAGTGGTCGTTCGCTTTTCCTCCGCTTTCCTTCACTTCGCTCCCCAACTCAGTTCTATCGACTACCTGTCAGGATTTTCTTTTCTCCCATGTCTTTAAGGGCCAAATCGTGCTAAAAGTAGTGTTTTTTTTTTTAAAACGCAAGGACACTTTGTAACTTGGTTTTCGTCAGTTTGTTGACGATGGGGATTTTAGACCCAGGGCGGTTCCCAGCTTTGGTGTTTTAGGGGTGACACGTGAAAGCCCGCTGTTGGGCACAGGAGCACGAACTCCCTCAGTGGTGCTTTGCACTTGTGTGTCTTGTGAAGGACACACGCCCCGCCTGTCCCTTCAAGTGTCGTTGACTGGAAGCGCGAACGTTCCCAAGCCTAGGGCCGTGTCCACAAGCCGCCAGCTGGCCCGTGCGTTTTCCACAGCGCGCTCTGAAGGGCGGGAGCGCGGTACGAACCAGCAGTTCGCGGACACCGGTCCCCTCAGCGTCCCCCCCCCGCGCGCCCCCGAGCCCAACCCTCACGGCGCGAGCGGCCCCGGCGCCTTAAGTAGGTCCGCGCGGCGGGCGCGTGACGTGAGCGCGGAGCCGCGGGCAGTCGGCGCCGCGAGTGCGCACGCTCCGTGCGGACGTGCCTCAGCGCCGCTGGCACTGGGGCCTCGTTGGACGAACGAACATTCCAGGGATCCGGGTCTACGGCCAGCGCGGCGCGTCACGGCGCAGGCTCCGCCTCCACGGCGGGTCTGAGGCCCCGCCCCCCGGCCCGAACTTGGACTCGGGGAGGTGGCGGGCGCGGGCGCAAGCCGTGACGGGGCCTGCTCGCCTCCGCGCGGTGCCCGCGGGCCGTGGGGGCGGTCGGCTGGCTGGCTGGCGGCCGCCGCGCAGGGCGGGCCGCTGGCGGGGGCGGGCCTGCGCCCTTGCCGCCTTCCGGGCCGGGCTTAGCCGCGCTGGGTGCAGACCCAGCTGGCGGGAAGGTGGGGTGCGGCCGTGGACGGAGCCGGCGGGGCCCTCAGCTGCTGTTGGCAGCCACGGCCTCTGCCCAGACTGAGTTGAACACTTGAGTTTCACACTTTTATCGAGAGGAGGAGCTGGTGTGTGTTATGGTAACTCGCTCCGGGCTGGTCGTTACTCTCACGGACGAATAGACGCGGCCTCAGTCGCTCTCAGTCGGGACTTTGACACTTCCGTAAGGGTGGCCTCTTGAGCCGCTTTTGTTGGGGAACACAGGCCCACATCTCTCCCCTGAGACTGGAATGAGCTGGCTAAGTGTGGGAAGAACAGGGTACTAATTATATTATCTTTCCTGCAACTGGATTGGTAGGTGGAGAGAGAAAAAATCCTGCTGACGTTTTTTCTCTAGTTGTTGCTATTTAAAATGCCAGGTTGCTTCAAAGGATTAACCACAAGGAAGAGGAAAAACACCCTTAGAGAAACAGTGGAGGGAGCTGCTTAAAGCACATGAAAAAAAAACCTGTTCAAAAATGGCACAGAAAATGTAATGCCAGACCTAAATGTTTTTACAAGCTAACCTTGAATTTCTTCTCTTGGGGATTTCCAGAGTAGGTGCGTCTGCTTTAAAAGTCTCCCCATCTGTTCCCGGATCTTGCCCTGCAATTGCAATCTTGCCTCACCCTCTCGAAGCTGGGAGAATAGGGTCTGCCAGGATCTCTCCGGGAGCAGCTGGTGCCAGCAGGTTTGGTCACTGCTGGCCCCTGCTGTCTGGTATCTCCTTCTAGACCTGCCTTTCTGGTCACTGTCCTTGGAGACCCTGTGATACTCATTCCAGCATGTGACTTCACCCACGGGGCCCCCTGCCCATTGCCCAAAGGAGATAAAGCCTGGTCTTTGTGCTGCAGAGAGATGAGCCATCTCGACACCCTCAAGAGATGGCCCCACTAAGCGCCGCCTGAAACATGTTAAAAAAAAACACAACTGGCTATTAGAGCCGTGGCCTAATTATACTCATCTACCTGCAAGCAGGCACTGTAATACTCAAGGGAGAGCCTGCCACTCCATCCCAAAATAGAATTAGAGATACACATTCAGCTTTGAGAGATACTACTTAAGGATCTTTGTAGAACAGAGCTTTTCTTCTCCAAAAGAAGAGCATTTCCTTCTTATTTTACACTGCGAATTTAATGTCGAAACTAAGTTGTTGTAACTTCCCTAATGAAATGCCCGCTAGAAAATAGAAAGGCTATTTTAGTTCTGGGCTTGCGTGCCCTAAAAGGATCTGGGATCAAGGGAGTTAAGGCTGACCCTGCATCCAGGGCAGCAATTCCTTATATTGTAGCAAAAGTCTTTCATGCTGCCTGGCTTTTCATGTAGCTCTGAAGCAGCTTTATCGATGTATGCTAAGTAAACATAGCTTTGTTTTTGTCTTCCATCCACCGCCCGCCCTCCCGGCACAGACTGGAGTTGGATCCCTTCCAAAGCGGCTGCTGCAGCAGCTACAGCCGCCTCCTCCACACACGGGAGCAGGGTTTCTAGGGTGAGGCAATGCGTCTGCAATTCACAGAGACAAGGCAGGAATTGTAATTGTAGTTCATCATGTGATGACTTATGAAAGAGGAAGTTGGTATGTTTTAGTCACGTAGACTCTGCCCTCTTGCTTAAGGCTCCAGGTCCTCTCAGAAGAGAATTATTATCATCTTTGCAACTCAGAGTCAAGGTTACTGGGTTGGCTGCACTGTGCTCCTACACATTTGTATATGGACAGACACGCCAAGTGTCTGTGAAGCAGTGGGCTGAGGTTGGCTTTTAACCAGAGGGCTGAAATGTTGCAATTTGTCCTAAGAACTAAAGGGAATATTCTATGGGGAGTATCCCTGCTGAGACTAGACAAACCAACAGTCCTTTCCAGTTCTAATTTCTAAGATTTTTTTTAAAAATAAAAATCACAGTTTAGGAGTAAAAGGAAAGCCCTTTAGTATGATGCTATCGAAAAAAGCAGGTATAAGGGAAGTGGCTCTTAAGACAAACGTAAGGGAGCAATTCCAAGCCATAGCTCGAGGGACAGAACAATTCTGACCTTCCCACACTGACATATACATGGACTTCCACTGTGTGAGCATTAAACATCTAAAATCTGAATCTGGTCTCCAGAGTTTACTCCAGTCAAGCAGATCTTGCTAACACAGAGAAGCCCTGTACTGACAGTCTGCAGGACAGTGTAAAGAATCTACTCCCATCAGAGGCCTCTGACAGAACTTTACCCCTAGGACATGTAGCTGCAGGAAGGGTGCAGCCCCATGCCCCCAGCAGCTTATAGATGCTGTCCAGGAGACAGATGGTATTCCTAGGGACTGCTGAGTTCATGGGTTTCAACCTTTATCCAGACATGGAATCACAGCCTTCATTCTTTAGAGTGCAGCTTCTTTAAATAACATGATGTTGCAGCCATGCTAAAGTTTCTTAAACTCTGACCTTGGTGTATTTGAAGGGGAAAAAAATGCAGCCACGTTTCATTTGGATTTCTGTGGACATCATCACAGGCTCCTTATACTTGGGCAAAAGTGCCAAAAGACTAGAAAAGCACATGTAATACTCAGGGCTTTTCTGCTTAAAGAAAAAGTTACATATTTGAACCCATTTGTTTGTATGAATACATCTACATATACTATGTATGAAGCATCATGACATCAATAAACCTTCTGTAATTGATACGAGAGCATTTCTTCTAAGTAATTGCATTTTATGAGACAATTCCACTGTTTTTCAAATTGCAAATATTCTTTTTTAGAAATACTTTCCCTCTCTTTGACCTATCCCTGTAGCCTACCTCCTCTGTACACAGAAAGCATTCAGATATTAAAGAGACTTTTGCATGTGGAGGAGATAAACTCTCTGTGGAGGGTCTAAGAATCAGGCCAAATAAAATCACAGGAGCTCTTAATCATCTGTATATTACACACAGAAGCTGTTAGTCACCAGCCTATGTGTTAACATATGTACAGGTCCCCATTTAGAGCAAAATTTGGGGTCTTGATGAAGGTTAACTACTTACTGTGTCAGAATTTAAAGAGCTAAGTGAGAAACAGACAAAACAGACAAAGGAGAGATTGAGGTCACACACTTGCTCAGTCTGCAAGGAAATTTGTAGAACTGGAAGGGATTCAACAGCCATTTGATGCCAGAATCCTCCTATTGGCTTTTTGGAAAGAGCAGGGTGAAATGTACTTTTCTAGAATAATATCTGGATGTGGGTTTAACTTATATTTAAGATACCCACTAAAATCCTTTAAAAAGCATCAGTAGAAAGATGCTAACAAAACAATGAATTAACGGATAATGTTCAAAAATATTAAAATGGTGAATTTCTTCTCATTAGCTTTCCTACTTAAAAATGCACATTTCCTACATCCACATTCAGTAGTATGGGAAGTGAGAAAATCGAATAATATAGCAATTCTAAAGGTTAAAGGATAATATGATAGCATGGTATTTATTATATGTTTCATATGGACACTAAGATATTCTGGACATTAATTCTATTATCTTGTCATCCTTTTCAAAAACTAAAAACCTAAGGTATTAAAAGATTGAATGATTAAGTCACATTAGAAGTGAGTGTCAGAACTGAAATCCAGGTATGAGTCCTGTTGTCTAAGGATGTAGTTGAGAACATTGTAATTGCATCTTGCATTTTTAAAAATTATGTCAGCACAGTTTAGGGGCCTAGCAGAAGAATGTTAACATTTGTGAGTGTTAACAAAGAATGTTAAGATTTGCTTATCCATACCTATACTTATGGGAATAAGAAAAATTTTAGTATAGTTCATAGGACATTCAATCCAAAAAAAAGTAAGACATTCAGAACAGATAGAGATGATAGAGGTGAGGCACAGTTGCTATGACACCAGGTCTATCTGGGACTCATCATTTTGTGCTGGTCTTTATATACCTTAGATAAAAATTGATGTTAGTGCTAGGATAAAAGATTTAATTAGTTGGATGATGCAATGGTTCTAGTAATCACCAAACTGGAATACTGCACCTCCAACTCTTTGTGACCTATTTTCTTAAAAACAGAAAAAAAAAAACTCATAAAATCATTTAATTCCAATTGTAGGACTCCAATCCTGACTACTTTACACTCAGACATACAGGGCACTGAAAAGAAAAAAGTGGGAAACAACATATCGTGCAAAATGTCGTTGTTAGGAAGGAGCGATTGGATACAAAATGATCATAACTTATTCAAATGAGCTTTCATTTTTATTGTTTGTATTTCTTGTGAAATAAAATACAGCCAATATGAACTGGACTGACTTTCTCTTGACAAGATGAAAATATATTTTGCAAAAGAATGCTATTTAGCAGGAAAATTGGGCCTCAACCAATGGAGTTTCAATAATTGATTCTGGTGACTTACTTCAGCATGCTTAGCAAAAAAAAAAAAAGGCAGGGTTGTTATTTAAAACAATTATTTTATGTGTATAGTACATATTTCAATGATATCTCTCAAAGATCCAAACATGTACCAATAAAATTCTTTCACATTTTTGGGGGGGAGATGCTCAGTTTTATAGATGAGGGAGACACAGAGAGCTCCCTGAAGAAAGAAGGAAAGTTAAAAAGATTGCAGACTGCAATTTTTTAGTTGGAGCGGATTTTTGTATGCACTGGTACATACATTCCTGTGCCCACTTACCCAAAGAGATATTAATCTTCTTGCCAGGCGGAGTGCAAAACCATCGAGAGAATTAAGATTCACACCCAGAACTGAAGTTCATTCACGGAAAAAGAAAACATATTTATATGAAGCAGACGGCCTAGGTTTGAGCCCCAGCAAGAGACCACTAGTGATTCCCTAAAGTGACTACCTAAATATGGCGTGTTTACTAAAAAGCTTGTCACAGACGACTAAAATGCAAATACAAATGAACTTTGATGGACTTGCTGGCAAGACTCCCAGCCCTTCAGGCAAATTCCTGAGTAAGGAAGTTGGTTCTGAGACATGCCTGGGAACTACACACATGTGAACTTCCTGAGGGCTGTTACCTTTTAGCATTTAACAGGTAGCTAGATTTTAACCATTTGTCAGGCTGGTTTTATTTTATTCTATTTATCTATCTTTGCATTATCAGGCCAATTCATTTAATATTTTATTTATTTATTTTTTTGAGATGGGATCTCGCTCTGTCGCTCAGGCCGGAGTACAGAGGTGCGATCGTAACTCCCTGCCGCCTCTAACTCCTGGGCTCAGGAGATCCTCCCACCTCAGCCTCCTGAGTCGCTGGGACTGCAGGCAAGAGCCACAGCGCCCAGCGAATTCATTATTCTTAACAATACCTAAGAACCTCAAGTGTCTGTTCACTTAATGAATTTGGCATCGGAGGCACCAAGACAATAAGGAATTTGCCTTGAAACAAAGAAAATGTGCAGTTAATAGCTAGAATTTTGTTTTCCCAAACTGCAGTTCTTTCTTTAGCCCACTGGTGGGCTACCTCCTATTTATATTTTCTTCCTAGGTTCTTTTTTACATACATATGACTATCTATACAGGAGATCACTCAGGGACACTAGGTCCTCTTCATACACCAGGCATTTGACCTGAGGCAGGTCCCTTGTTTGACCTTGGTAGGTCCCCCATTGTTTTTTTCCTTGAGTGGAAGAGAGGATGCCAGCCTTGATGTCAATTCTGTTCTGACCCTTCATGTAGTGGGCGGGGGTAAAGGGAATACAGGGGAACTTGAGAAACCCAAGCCCAACATTCTTCTGACCCACATGGGATCACAAAACAATGCAGCAAAACTACCAGGAAATGACTGCCCATTATTTTGGGGCAATTGTGCCATCCAAATAGTCGTGAGGTTAAATGGCTACCAGATCATCAAATTATCTGAGAACATGTCTGCTTGGTTTGGGCTCAGATCCCAGGCTAGGAGTGTCTAAACCACGGTCTATACTTAGTTTAAATTAGCTAGGGCAAAACATCTGTATCAGCATTAATATGCCCAACTACAGTGTCTTAGGGATTATGGAAAATATTTGCTCCTTTCTGTCCCCATGAGACAGACTGCCTGATTTTACATGTATCTACCTAAATGGGCAAAGATTTAACTATATACAGGACTTTCAGATTACTCAAGAGGCCCTCAGTTGTAAAACAAACAAACAAAAACAGTTTCATACACTGGCAGGCATTTGGCTGAATAGGTCAGGAGGATGTGGAAACTTGTTTTGAGGTTTTTTTGTATTCTCACCTAGGATTCTACTGCTTAATAGCAGTGTGGCTTCTTTGCTGGCTACGTACTGAATTCATAAAGGATGTTATGAGAGTAAATTCAAAGAATTCTGATGCTTTGAAATTTGTTGTGACTTTGTTAACCATGGTGAAATGTTACATTCGTAACCTTCTACGTGACTTTTGCTCCTTTGGGTCTGATTATGGGAAAACTTTAATGAAGTTTTAAAAATTCTATGTTTTTCAAAAATGATGGGGAGGCGCTCATGTAAGATTTGTTTCATTTCACCTATTCTCGGAAAAAAAGTGCCAAATATACTTTACTTTTCATATAAAGCCTTCTCCATATATTTTAAAATGAGTGTTCCAGGATTAGACTTCCAGATTCCTTGAATTCAGAGTGTGGAATAGGATCAGCAGCTCCTTGCAGCTGTAATAAGAGACATTCTTTTAAAAGGCTGGAATGCTGAAGCCCTCTTAGACTGAAAACATGTCAGGACATGCCTTTTTGGGATGCTGTCAAGTGGTTTAGGCTCAGAATTCCACATTCTGTACTTCTGAAATTGTTTTCTGTTGGCAAATGACCTCTTGATTATTTTCATGTGGTGGATATTCAGGCCAACCTTTCTGGTTCCAAGTAATTAAAAAAACAAAACAAAAACAAAACAACAACACTCTGTGGCATGTCCATATTTCAGCATAAAGTTCGGAGTTGTGTGTGAGTGCTGGACTTATTTATCGTGGTCGGGTCTGTTGGCCTTGTTACAGTTCGTAACAAAAGTCAGGGACTTCAAAATCGGACACATGTTACCTCCAATGCTTTCTTCTCCAGTGCTCATTCCTGATTCTTAACAGTGTCACAACTGTGAGAAAATTTTCACCATTAAGGACCTGTCATTTCCCTAGTAAAACTACACAGTAATTTCATTTACTTCAGCTCCTTTTTGGATGAAGGCTGGCAATGGATTAAGGAACAAATAAATGAATGAACAAGTGAATGGAGTTTCCTTCTCCTGACTTAGAAAGGTACTGTTTTTCCCCCTCACACAGGAAATGTAAGTTAGATGCAAGCCAGTTCTCCCACTGCACAGAGCCCTTCTGTTTTTAGGAAATTCTGATTCATGGATTGCAGAATTACTCTAAATTAGTACAGTGTACAGCACGGGCCTGGTGAAATTACACGTAAATGCTCTGCCCTTCCCCATCACCCTCACCCCAACCACCAAGAGTTCATTTACCAGGCGCCACTATCTGTGAGACCCAAACAAAGGTAGCTGACTTCAAACCCTGTCTGCATTTGCCTTTTTGTCGACCACATGTTGTGTTAATAGATGTTTTCATATTTCTTATGAACCAGCAGGATTCTCAGCATGCCCCGAAACAGAGAGGCATGATCTTGGGTGATGGTGAAAAAAAGAAAATTCTCATCTCATTTAATTTTGCAAGAATTTTTTTTTAACTGTCTGTTTTATTGGGAAATTTCCCAGAGATTATATATGATGAGAAACTAGTCTGGAAGAAGAGAAACAGGACAGGCGTAACAGAGACAGAGTTCTTTGAAAACATTTCATTTTGCAGACCAAGAATACAACTTGTAAATCTTTTTTTATCCTTTTATTATGGTATATAAATTATGATATTTTAGTTGAAGCCAATAAAGCCACGATAGAGAAGAAAGTTTTTTTTTTTCTTTAAGCTTTCCATAGGTAGTATAATTTAAATAATTCTATGGTAGAGTTTCAACACCTCAGATTGAGCACTTTTGTTTACGAAGTAAGAACAGTAATCCTATGTAAAAGGGTAGTGTTGCTACCCTAGACAGCAGATGGTGTTATTAAATACACAGGCAAAGTCTAAGGTCGTAAGGAACTAACAATTAACCAGAAATACGATCTGTCACAGTCGTTTAATGGGTAACCTACCAGATATATACCACTTGTATTATTGTGAGTGGTGGAAGGTATATAGTCAAGCTTAAGAGCATTTGCACAATCATTTAGAAATATTGTAATTATATTCTTATTTAAGCATTTAGTGAAACCAACAAGCCAGAAAGAAAGTGAAAATCAGTGGGATTTCCTCGTAATATTGTGTTCTGGTAACCTGCTTTGAAAAATACTTTGCCAATTCAGATAGCACACTTCATAGCTACTCCTGAATATAATTTGTCTCCCCAAATTAATACTGTCAAAATTTTCAGTTTTATACTGCTAGTTTCAGTTGTTCTAAGATCTCTTGACATTATACTGGCATCATTTTTGCCCCTGAAGATTACATAGTGTGAAGGTAGTGAAAAAAGATTTGGGCGTACACAACAGCAGATGGTGGTGGGCAGGAGGGAGGGTCATTGAGTTGGGGGGCAGTAGGAAGAGTGTGGTCTTACCAGAAAGAGTGACCCTATTAAAATCCGGAAGTGGGCTCTATTTCTATTGTATATGAAATATAAATGTGTCACTCAAGTAGGAGCTTTACATACAATGCCCAGTTCCTTGTGAGAGTTTCCCAAGGAGGATTTGCCGTGGAGAATGGGTCATCAGTTCCTTTTCAGTTAGGGCTTTCGAGGATGAGAAACTGAATTCTAAATTCACCTAAAAGAAAAAAGACCAACAGGGCAGCAACTGAGTCTGAATCATGAAGAACAAACTACTTGGTTAGAATTTGCAAGAGTGAACCTTGTCCCATCGGCAAGGAACTACAAATGTATATCCAAGAGTCGTGACTCTAGCTATTGTATCAACCGATCAGAAAAACAGCATCTGGAAAAGCTAAAACATTTCCAGTGCCCCAGGCGAATAAAAAATGAACAATAAAAAAACAAAGTTCAGAGGTCACTGGCTGATCAGAGTAAATAAGTGGGTGGATTCCAATCTTTGGACAAAAACTATTCTTAAAGGACAAAAATTGTTATTACATTTCCTTGCTGTTGGATTTTGGTGAGAAAGTCTGAATCACAGAAAATGCATACCAAAGAGAACTTTTTTCTTATATATTAATAGTTTTACATATTTAAATGCATGTATTTAAATGTCTCCAAATTTAAATTGAACGAGGAAGGCAAAGCATCTCAAGGCACAGACCCACAATTGGAGACCTTCATCTACAAGCTTAGGTCGCTTGATTTTTCATGTGGCCAGAACTCCTGCTGAAACTTCCAGCAGTCCTCAGAAAAGCTGATGAGATACCCCTGGGCTGAATGAGTAAGAACTTTCTGGAGAGCGGAAGACTGGTGAAAGTCCAGCTGGAAAAACATATGGCAGGAGAAGCGGAAAGAGTGTTTTATGACCGGGAGCTTTATAAAAAATGTCAGAAGGCTCAAGGCAACCATTACAACCTAAGATCTTACTAAGCATGATGGATGTTCTTACTTCTAGGATCGCCTCCAATGTACCTGGACTGCAGCCAGCACTGCATCCTCAGGTGCCCCATGGGATGGTGCGTGCAGAAGCACGGCGTTGTATCCCATCCTTTCTCCAAGGCCAGGACTCCATACCTGTGCCCCACTCCCCAACTTCTGTATGGGGATCAGTGAGAGGAGTCAGTTCTTCGTAGAGCACATGAGATGGCAACTCACTGTGTTGTCCTGAAAGAAAACAAAGTTTGTAAATCACTGTAGACAGTTTGTTTTATAATAGATATGTCGGGAGGGAAAATGACTATGGTAAATTCCTTTCTTAGCCACATGTGAACTCAGAGCATTTTTGAGCTACACAGTCACATAGACTGAGTTCAAGGAGCAAAGACAGGCAGTCTGTGTTTCAGACTAGGGGACCATTTGGAGGTGACATCTGCAGAGAAACACACAGCCTTGAGGTTTTACATCAGTGCTGCCCTGTCCAATGTTATTGCCAAAGTAATGGAAAGGAATATTGGCGTTTTCCAGGTTAACTCTCCATTATAATCATCTCTTATTGCTAATACGCATTCCTACCTGTTACTGAGAACAGGGATAACTGGCTTTCAGAACATTCTACATGAAATGCTATATCCCTTAGAAAAAGATCAATTAGGAAGTGATTATTCAAAATTACAAAGTAACACTTTATAAAGTCTGAAATTTACCACCGAATTAAAGAAAAGTAAGTTCCTCTAGTATACAGTGGGCCCTTGAACAACACGGGTTTAAACTGCACAGGTTCACCTATATGTGGATTTTCTTCTGCCTCAGCCACCCTTGAGACAGCAAGGCCACCCTTGAGACAGCAAGACCACCCCCTCCTCTTCCTCTTCCTCCCCCTCAGCCTGCTCATCATGAAGACAAGGATGAAGAGCTTCATGATCATACACTTCCACTTAATGACTTATAAATATATTTTCTATTTCTTAATATTTTCTTTTCTCTACCTTACTTTATTCTTAAGCATATAATGTATAATATAACCTACACATATGGATTAATGGATCAATCATGTTATCAGCAAGGCTTCCCATCAAAAGTAGGCTATTGGTAGTTAAGTTTTGGGGGAGTCAAAAGTTATTCTTGAATTTTTGACTTCACGAGGAATTGGTGCCCCTAACCCCTGCATTGTTCACGGGTCAACTGTACTTAAATAGTATTAGATTTTTTAAAATGCAATCAACATACATTTGTTAAAGATATACACAGATTGCACCGGAGAGGCAGGAAGGCATGCATACCTCTTTTCATCCTCAGCTGTGGCATCCACAGTGTAGCCATTGCAGACACCACTATTTTTCTCCAACAAACAATACTGTCTCCCTTTCAATTCCTCTGATGGATGTTTCACTACCATTTTCCTTAAGCTGTTGTGATAGTAGAAGCCGCAATTACCGTAGTCACGAAAATCACGGTCTAACTTTATTACCTAATCATTATGACAATTATCCCTCCGGTTTTCCCTTTGTCCATGTACACACATTTCTAAGGCATGTATTTTCGTTACCAGACAGAGAAAGGCCTATAGGTCAACTGCACACACTCCATGCTGATAACGTAATGTCATTAACTTTTGATAAAAAAAGAAGCTAATTACAGCCCTTTATTCCTGGATTGTGTTTTTTTTCTTAGGAGCTCAAAGCAAAAACGAGATGGCCAATGTATATCTTTTTTTTATTATTATTATTTTAATAACGTCAGGCAGTATATTTTTTGTTCAGAATAGGTTTTGCATCCAACAGCCAAAGGAGGGGATATGAATCCAAGACTACCTGGGCCCGATGGGGAAAAGCTTTGAAACCATGGCATTTTCTAGATGTTCAGGGGGAGAAAACAAAGTCACTTCTCCTTAAATAAAGCTTTTCTCTTTGAGGGGGCTCCAGGATGCAGAGATAGATCCAGGCTGAGGACTGGACAGATGTTTGTTCTTTTGAATGGTGTCCCCACTTCCTCTTTCTGGAGAGCTCAGTGCACTCCTTCTGGGTTGCCTGGGTCTGTTTCATGCAGTGCTCTGAGGTTTAAGCTGTGGGAAGGTAACTCATGCTCTGTGGTGGGTGCCAGCATTGCTTCTGCTGCTGTACTCCTGTGTAAGCCCATCACTCTCCGTGCTCCACTCGCCTCTGTGAGTTGATATAACAGCAATAACAACAACCACCAAACCAACTGCTAAATAAATGTGAGATTTACCAACCTGTCCAGAGACCACTCACTATCAGTAAGTATCACCCAGCAGTTAAAGCACAGGGCCTGAGGCCACAGAGCCTGGGTCCTCATTCCAGCTTTGCTACTTCTATCAGCTGTGCAATCGTCAGCAAGCTATTAATACTTAAACTTTCTGTGCTTCGATTTCCCTATCTGTGAAAATGGGTCTAAACACACTACTTACTGCAGAGGTGGTTGGGAGGGTTAAATGATGCGTAAAGTGCCTTGAACATGGCCCACAACCAGCCCTGGATTAACCTTGGTTTTCGTGATGTATGGTATTTCCAGACTGGGCTGAAGCACGCACTTCTAAACCAACCAGCTCTTCGACTGCTCGGGACCAGACTTCAGGATCCTTAGAAACAACCTTGCTACTTAGTTTCCCTCTACACCCACCACTCCCTGGAAGTAATTATCACCGCAGCTGCCAGTGACTTCTCTGTGACCATCTCCAAGAGGCTCTTGTCTCTCTAATCCTTTCTGAGTCATCTGCCACTTTTGATATCACTCCTTGGAGTCATTTTCTCACTTTGACTCCTAAAGTAACATCCTGTACCTACAGAACTTCTTTCCCTGTGGATTCATTTGAAGTGTGTGTTCTCTGCCTTCTCACCTCCTCCAGGCCTCCAACTCCAGGCTGGAATGTCAGTACTTGTCACATAGTAGATGCTCAGTAAATGTCTGTGAACTGACTTGAACTGTGTCATTGAAGTAGTTCCTCTGCTCTGTCCCTCTGTATCATTTTCTTGCTATTTGAGCCCTTGCAGCTCTTCCTGGGCTCTCTGCTACGATGATGCAAACCCCTAAAGTCGCCTGGCTTATGGCCCATCCTTTTCTCCCTTTGAGCCTTGAAATTCTTTATAGTTAAATCAACCTATTCCAAGTTTCCGCTTTTGGGGAGGCGTTTAAATTTCACTTTATTCAGGAAACAGGAGCCAAACCCCCAAAACATCAAAATGATATACTATTTAATATTATCCTGAATATAACTCCTCTTGGGAGATACAAGATGCATGTTAACAAGGGAATCATGTTCTCTGAGAGACAGAACCCAAGAATATACATTTAAAAAAATAAAGTTAATTTTTTAAAGACAGTAAAGTATGATAAACAGTTGGCTTAATCTTGCCCTGAACTGCTCTGTCACACATCTCGGTTCAGGACTGCTTCAGCCAGATGAAGGTTGTGGCTCTAGAGAATCAAGGTCAATACGAGAGTCAAGGTCAATTCCAATATTAGCTTATAACATTAAAAATAGAAAGAACAGATCTCTGCACACACGTGCACACACACACACCCACACACACACACACACACCTTTCTGAAATGAACTGTACATAATTTTAGAGAAATTAGCCATTATTCTGGGTTATTCACACCTTCACACTGTCTTGTAATGACCAGGGCTAACGTCTCTGCCAGGCCCATGGTACTTTTAGGGGCCCTTGAAATGCTTTAATTTCTTTTAAAACCAAAAGTAAAATGCTAATATAATAAAAATTAATATAATAATTATATGTATATATATATAGCATATAAGAATGAATCCAGTCTAGATTTTATTTGTCTTTCTACCACCACACTTGTAGGATATAATTTTTGTTGGATTTTTTTTTTTTTTCACTAGCGGAAGGGGCCCAAAAATGTCCATGACATTTCCAGGAACCACAGAGCTCATAATGTGGCCCTAGTAATGACAACTAATTTTGTTAAGGTTCATGTATTCATATTAGGTATTCCTGGAATATTTTTATATTTTTTATTTATATATTGCCCAAGACTTGGTCTTTGGTTTTCTAGTTTTTTTCTATTTATACCAATCCCTCAGAGACTGAATTCATTTCATGGCTTTTGTTTACGGTCTCTGTCAGAATGCCTTCCACATCTCTCTCTTCCTGTGCCCTTGTGCTGGAATTCTGATTCCGTGCTTCCAATGGCCTGTTGGGCGTCTCCCTCTGTGTGTCTCGACTCGGCTCGACCAGCAAAGACAGGGTCGAGTTCACCGTCCTCCCCCACTCTCCCTTTGCCTCTCTTGCTTTTCTTGTCTGTTAGAATTCCTGCTAATTCTGGAGTCAGTTGTGAGCTCATCTCCTCCTCCACTCTTGTATCTGAGCATCCGGTTGAGCCACAGGCCCCGCGCCCTCCACTATCCCGGGTGGAGTCTCACTGCCTGTCCCTCAGCCTAGTGTCCTGCGTCTCATCCAAGTTCCCGACACAGACTCCTGACTGACTTCTCTGCATTCCAGCTTCCTGCTGCAAAACAGCCCCTGACCCTCACTCAACTGATCGTAGCACTGCTCTGTCATTGTCCTCCTCTGCTTCGTGATTCCTCCACCTTAACCCTGACTTCTCACCTGCTCTGTAAGGCCCTGCTCAGGTGGTTTCCTTCATTCTGGCCAACGTGTCTCCCAACACATTAACGCCCAGCAAAGGTGATGATTAAGGGGTCTCTTCACTCTTCCGTAAACTGGACTTCCTGTCTTTGTCTTTTGTGACTGCTTTTCCATGCATTCATTTGTTCAGTTTTGGGCTAACGACTCTGTCCCAGACACAAACACCTTAAATGTTCCCCATGACCTATTCCAACCCTGTACAACCTTCAGAGCTCAGGTCAAGTCCCCATCCATGGAGTCCCAGGTCCCCCGACTATCGAAATCTTTTTCCTCCAAAGTCCCAAGACATTTGAAGACATTGTCACAGAATTTAGCACTTAGTTAAATATGTGATGTGAGATTTCCTGACCGTGTCATGCATGCTGTCTGGTCTGAGTTAGGAAAGCAAAAGTTTTTACAGATCTACTTTTCTATCACACACATGTACCTGACATCAAGTCTAAAGCTGGGCTAGCCATGCTAACCCACTAATTATTAATAATAACTATTTTTCAAGTGCCTACCTCACTATGATCCAGGCACTGACTACACTAGGCACTTTACGTACACTTATCTCTATGAGGTTAAGAGCATCATCCCTTTTTTTACAATTGAGGAAACTGAGGCTCAGAGAGGTTAAATGACTTGCTGAATTTTACATAGTTTTTACATAATATTCAATGTACTTGTATGAATTTTTTAAGAGCTGAAAATAACTCCTTGAGATATTTGTGGGGCAGCATCACTGCCCAATAAAATCCATGCTAGAACTGTGTCATCCTTTGGTTCTAGAGCATGCCATCTCATTGCTGGCAAATGGCAAGTATTTCTTTGCCTGCTAGCCCTCTGGTGGAACGGGTCTCCTTGTGTCTGCTGTTGCCTCCCGTGATACAAACTGCTACCTGTCTCCCAAGGTTCTTTCTTGGTAACAAGATAGTAGGTTTTATTGGGATAATAATATCTGGGCTCATTGTCCCAGTGGCAGAGGCTGCTGGCTCATCCTGCCATGAACCCATGTCATCTTCTCGTGCACAGCTAGACACCATTTCTCAGCCTCCCTCACAGTTATGCACAGCCGTGTGCTTGAGTTCTGGCCATTAGTGAGTGGAAGTGGTATGTCACTTCTAGTCCTGGCCCACAGAAACCTCTTCTACTGGTCCTCCATGCTCCTTCTCTTTCCGCAGCTTGATGCAGATAAGTAAGAAGACAAATGGTGAAGACGGAAGAAGCACAAGATAGAGGGAGCCTGGATCTTTCCTTCACTGCATGGAGAAGAACCACCTGCCAATCAAGAACATCATTTTGGACTTCATATGAGTCAGAAAAATACTTGTATCATATTTGAGCCATGAAACATGTTTGGGTTTGCATGTTCTAATAGTTATAAGTAGCTTACTAACCCAGATATCATAAGTGAAAGACCGTATTTCTCAGCCCCACCTTTTAAGTATAGCCATATAACTAAATTCTGGCCAATGAGATGTAAACAGAAGTGTTTTGTGTGACTTTGAAGGAAGGTGCTTAAAGGAAGTTGATTTAGATGGTATAGAAAACATTCTATCTTCTTTTGCTTCCCCTATCTTATAGTCTAGAACTCAGACGTAACGTCAGGAATTCCTTTGACCATCTTGCAACCTTGTGGATGGGAACCTTTTGCTAAGACAACGGGGCAGAGAAATAGAGGAAACTAGGTCTTTGGCGGACATGAAGCTGTTGGGCCAATCTTGGACCCCTCACCCCATCCACAAGGCTTTCGTATTAGAGAAATCTCTTTCTTGTTTAAGCCACTATTTCATTTCCCATGCAGCTGAATCTCATGTCATAGAGACACACATTCTTTCCGTAGCAATAAGAACGATTATTTTAAGATTTAAATCAAGTCATGTCACTTCTTGGCTGTGAACCCCTGAAAGACTTCCAATTTTTCTTAGAATTGAATTCATATTTTTACCATGGCTTGTAAGGCCCTGATTGATTTATCTCCTGCCTATCTCACCAACCCCACCCCAATGACACTGGCCTGCCTCTGTTCCTCTGCAGTGACAAGTCATTTTCATCCCTGAGGCCCTACTGAAGAGGCCACCTTTTCAGAGCAGTTCCCTGACATCCTACCTCCTACAGGCTCTTCCAGCTTTTCTCTGTCTCAGCACCCTGTTTATTTCCTGCGTGACACCGACCACAGTCTCTGATGATCTGGATGGTGTATTTATTCTTTTGTTTGTCACTGTCTCCCCAACTAGAATGCAAGCTTCATGAGGCAAGGACAGTCTCCAGTACCACATAGTGCCCAATGCATAGGAAGCTCCCACGGAATATTTGTTGGATGGATGAATGACCTCTCAGGCAAGGTTACTATCAATTTGACTGTACCCAGAGAAATTTGTCCCAAGTACTAAAGCACTTGCGTAGAGTTTGCAAATGTACTCTTGCTCACTTTTTATGTATTGTTAATAGTTTATTAAGGTTTTGTACTGTGCGTTTTATTGTCAATATTTCCTTTATACAAGTTGATTTTTATTAATTAAACTTTTTGTTTTGAGAAAATTGTAGATTTACATGCAGCTATAAGAAATAATGCAGAAAGATCCCATGTACTCTCTACCCAGTTTCCCCTATGGTAATAACTTGTAAGTTTTGTAACACTACCGTACAATATCACAACCGGGATATTGACATTGATGATAGCCAAGAGACGGAACATTTCCAACCACAAACATCCCTCGATTTATCTTTTCACAGCCTCACCTTCGTCCCTCCTTCCCCCAGTCCCCATTCCTGACCCCAGCAACCGCGAGTCTGTTCTCCATTTGTCTTTTCAAGAATATCATATAAATGGCATCATACAGTAGGTAAACTTTGGGGACTGGCTTTTTTTTTTCCCACTTAGCATAATTCCCTCAAAATTGACCCCGGCCGTTGTGTGTATTAATGGTTTGCCTTTTATTAGAGCTAAGTAGAATTCCATTTTATGATTGTACTGCAGTTTGTTTAACCATCCTCCCATTTAAGGATGTCTATGTTGTTTCCGGTTTTTTGTTATTACAAATTTTGCTAAATGTTATAAACCTTTGAGTACAGGTTATTGCAAATATTTTCTCCCAGTCTCTAGCTTGTCTTTCCATTTTCTTAGCAAGTTATTTTACAGAGTAAGAGTTGATCATTTTGATGAGGTCCAATTTATTGATTTTTTCTTTTATGGATTATGCTTCTGGTGTCAAATCTGAGAACTCTTTGACTAACCTTACCTTGCAAAAATGTTTTCCTGTTTTTTTCTGAAAGTTTTAAAGACTTATGTTTTATATTCAAGCTTGTGATCTATTTTGAGTTAATTTTTGCAAAAGTTATGGGGTTATGGTTGAGGTTCCTTTTTTTTTTTTTTTTTTTTTTTTGGTCTATGGCTATACAATTTATACAATTGCTCCAGCACCGTTTGTTGAAAAGGCCATCCTTTCTTTATTGAATTGCTTTTTTGCCTTTGTCAAAAATCAGTCATGTGCATATTTGTATGTGTCCTCTATTCTGTTTTATTAATCCATGTGTCTGTCTCTCCACTAATACCACACTGTCTTGATTATTACAATTATATAGTAGGCCTTAATATTAGGTAAGGTGATACCTTACCCTTTCTTCTTTTCAAGATTGTTTTATCTATTCTAGGTTCTGTGCCTTTCCTTGTAAATTTAAGAATAAATTTGCCTATGTCTACAAAAAGCCTTACTAGGATTTTGATAGAAATTCTATCAACCCTGTAGATCAATTTAGGGAGAAGTGACATTTTTACTTAATATGTCTCTTCTTTTATTTAGGTCTTCTTTGATTTATTCATCAGCATTTCATAATTTTCAGCATACAGATCCTGTACATGTTTTAAGTTTATAACTAAGTATTTTGTTTTTCTTGGAATAGTTGTAAATAGTTTTATTATGTTTTACATTTTCATTTTCAGATATTTACTGTTAGTATATAGAAGTGTGATTGATTCTTGTGTGTTTGTATCCCGCCACCTTGCCGAACGCACTTATTAGTTGTAGGAGTTTTATGTGAAGATTTTCTATGTAGAGATTCATGTCATCTTCACATAGGGATAGTTTATTTCTTCCTTTCCAATCTATATGTCTTTTGTTTCTTTTTCTTGTCTTATTGCAGTGGCTAGAACTTTCAGTATTATGTTGAATAAGACTGGTGATAGTGGACACCCTTGCTTTGCTCCTAAGCTTACAGGGAGAGCATTCAGTCCTTTAACATTAAGTATGATGTTAACTATAGATTTTTTGTTTGTTTTGTTTTGTTTGTGGATGTTCTTTATCAAGTTGGTGTAGTTCTCTCTAATCTTGACTTATTGAGAATTTATATCATGAAGGGGTGTTGGAGTTTATCAAATTATTCTCCTACATTGATGTGATCTTATGGTTTTGCTTCTTTAGCATGATGATATGATGGATTACATTGATCTATTTTCCTAATGTTGAATCAGTTCTGTATACCTAGAATAATCCCATCTGGTCATGGTATATAATTCTTTTTATACATTGTTGGATTCAATTTGTGCATACTTTGTTGGGGATTCTTTCTGTATAAGCTCATGAGAGATATAGGTCTGTAGTTTTCTTTTCCTTTTTCTTTTAGTACTGTTTTTATCTTGTTTGAATATCCAGGTAATACTGGCTTCATAAAATGCTTTGAGAAATATTGTTTCCTCTTCTGTTTTCTGAAAGAGATTGTGTAAAGTTGATTTTAATTCTTTAAATGTTTGATAGAATTCTTCAGTGAAATCATATAGGCTTGGAGATTTCTTTTTCCTACACTTTCTTACAAATTCAATAACTTTAATGATTAAAGGACTATGCAGGCTATTAATTTTATTTCAATTGAGTTTTGGTAGTTTTGGTTTTCAACGAATAGTTACATTTCTAAGTTGTCAAATTTAAACTCCTCTTGCTATCTGCAGGATCTGTAGTCATGTCCTCTGTTTTGTTTCTGATACTGGTGATTCATTTATTCTCTCTTTTTATTTTTGTCAGTATGTTTGTCAGATAAACTAGAAGTTTATCAATTTTATTAATTTTTTTAAAGAACCAGCTTTTTGTATCATTGATTTTTCCTATTCTTTTTCTGATTTCAATTTCATTGATTTCTTCTCTTAACTTTATTGTTTCTTTCCTTCTGCTTGCCTTGAGTTTATTTTGCTCTTCTTTTTCTAGTTTTTTGAGATTGAAACTTAGATTATTGATTTGAGACTTTTCTCTTTTTCTAATTTATTTATGCTATTAATTTTCCTTGTAGCACTACTTTAGCTACACCTACATATTTTAATATGTAATATTTTCATTTTTATTCAGTTCTACATATTTTTAAAATTTTCTTTGAGACTTCTTCCTTAACTTTTGATACCAGTTGGTTTTTGAATTTATAGTGTTTGTAGATTTTTTTAAAAACCTGGTGCTAATTATAATGAGGGGAAATTGTAAGAATTTAATTTAGTCATTATTAAGAATTCATCAAATCAAATATAAGTCATGGTGAATACTAAACTTTTGAGGTGAAAAGGAAGATTAGAACTGAAGATAAACATTATAGTGCCTTCCTGGAAAATGGCAATATCTATCCCATGAAAGAGTACCTTTCATATTTTTTTCCTTTGCATTTATTACAAACAGTGGTTGCTTTTTCAAGTGAAAAAAAAAAAACAACTTTAATCATTATGTGTTGTGTTCAGAATCACTGAGTCAAATAGATTTTCCTGATGAAGAAAACTATGATGTAAAAATAGAAAAATTTCACTTAACATTTTTTGTTCTTTTTCATTTATTTGTTTTTATCTATGTCTATTTGTTACCTTTACTCCTGAAACAAGGACTCAGAAATTATGTGACACTCTAAAATAGGGATTAGCAGGAAGTGTTCCTGGACGATCTTGGTTTGCAAGAGGAACAAAGAATTTATTGTTGACTTGGTTCCTAGTGCAAAGTAATCAGAAGTTCCGTGGAAGACACTGCAAGTTGACCTCTTTTAAAATTACTTTAAAAATATGGGGTTGATTTGTAGTTCTTAACCAGAATCTCAGAACAATTTACGTTATTTTGTATAGTGTCATGGGCATCTGTTGCTTTTTCCTGTTGGGCATGCTTTTCTTCCTGTGATACCAGGATCCTAGTTTTCTTTCGGGAAAACTCTCCTCCCTGACTCTCAGTCCTTGTAGTTCTGGTGGGATTGACTCTCACCTCCAGCCCAGGAGTCGGCATGTGGTCCAAGTCCGGCCACTGAAAATCTTAACCAGGCTGGTGGTCCGGGAATGAGTATATGTTAACTGCTGAGCCCATCAGAGATAAGATTGCCAACTTCAGGAGTTATGCTAGAAGTACTGGAAAAGAGAAACTCTCTTTTTGAGTTGTTAAATGGACAGAAAATTAGCTTGAAGCTTGTGGTGGACGTCTTGTCAAAAAATAGGGCTTGCTTGCTTGAGAATGGAGTCAAGAGAGAGGAAAGCAAAGCTGAAGCCTAGAGAATATTCCTGAAGACATTGTTTGAGGATCTGGAACAACCCCTGAACTTTTTTAGGTACATAAATATATCGCCCTTATCTGGATTTTATTTCTCTCATTTGCAACTGAGAATCTTGACTATACACTTAATTTGTCACTAAATTATTAATAATCAGGATATAAATATTTTTAAAACTTCCTTCATGAAATTCCCTGTAATTGGAAGAAAGATAGCCATCCCTACCCAAAGTATCTCTTATGATCAGTATTCATTTACCAGAAAATGCAGGTTCCTTTTGCCTATAAAAATCTAAAGATTTTTTTTTGTGAGTATTTTTACAGTTGCTTGAATGTTATTTTTTTTTCCTTTCTATTTTTTTTTTTTTTTGGAAGGCAGAGTCTCTCTATATCACTCAGTCTGGAGTGCAGTGGCCTGACCACAGCTCACTGCAACCTCAAACTCCTGGGCTCAAGCGATCCTGCTGCCTCAGCCTCCTGAGTAGCTGGGACTACAGGAATGCATCACCACACTTGACTATTTTTTCTGGTAGAGGTGGGGGCTTCCTGTGTTGCCCAGGCTGGTCTTGAACTCCTGGCCTCAAGCAATTCTCCCACTTTGGCCTCCTAAAGTGCTGGGATTACAGGTATGAGCCACCACATCCAGCTGAATGTTCTTTATTTCTTTGTCTTGTCCTTAAAATTCATATTAAGGATTATGTTACCAGTGGGCAGGGACTACGACGCACATGTTTTTATAACACTCACTGAGGTGCCACTTGCCGACAGAAGCTTAGTCACGATTTCTGATGGCAAGAAAAGGCAATCGTTCTTCCTATAGTTTTGTGCAGAAATCTTCCTGCCTCTCCTCTAGGGGCAGCCAGAGTGAGAGGAAAACATCTCTCTTGCAGCTCTCCTTTCCGAGGAAGATTTTAGCTCCTGTTGAGACCAACACTTTGCCTGCGGAGTGCAGCGTGAAGGGATTGGGCCCACCACAACTTTCCATTCACAATGTTGTGTAAAGCAGGGCATGACACAGAACCAACAGCAACAGGAACCGCACCTATGTGGAGAAGGAGCCATGCTGGAGTGAGCGAGGGCTGCGCACAGGTGAGCAGTACACAACGTAGAGTACGGGGTTTATTTTGTGCTCTTCCAGGTGCTGTTTGGCTTTTTATTCAGCCTTCCAACTGATGCTGAAGGGAACACTACTACAGGTGGAACTGGATTCTTTATGCCAATGAATTCATTACAGGAAAACACTTCCAATGCAAATGATTGAAATGGAAACAAGATGTGCACTTTGCTGCCTAAATAAAAGCTTTACCAGGTAGGCCATCGAGACTCAATGAAGAGTAGGGAAACAAGATCTGGCAAGATAGTGGCTGCAACCCCTGTTGCTGGGAATGCACAGCAGGCGTCCAAATGGATGGGAGCACCGAATGGCACCTGATTTACAGCAGGAGCTCAGCACTTTTACGCTCTTTGCCACTTCACTGGAACAAGGAGAAAAAGACATTAAGATGAAAGATAATGTGCTATCCACACATAAAGATGAAAGAGAGAGGGAAATGTCACTTATTGGAAGATGCACTTTAGGTTGTTCTGTCCTCTCTCCTCTAAAAACACACTCCACGTTGTTTTAACCATCTGTGGCCCATTCTGGAGCTTGGGAAACCCAGGCTTTTCTGCTTCATTGTTGGACACAGCCACATGAAACTGCAGCCTGGCAGCTAAAGGAGAAAACGAATGCATGTTACTCTCAGCATTTTGCTGTCTCTGCTGAGAAAAGAGCATGGATGTATCAAATCCCATGGTACGTGTGAATGTGATCTTATTTGGAAATACGGTCTTGTAGACGTGATAGAGGGAAGATGAGGTGATACTGAATTAGCGTGGGCCCGATCCAATGTGACTGGTGTCCTTGCGAGAACAGGGGAAGAGACACAGGAGAACACTGTGTGATGATGGAGACCAAGATCATAGTGATACATCTACAAGCCCAAAACGTCCAGGACAGCCAGTAACACCAGAAGCTAAGAGAACGGCATGGGACAGGTTGTCCCCTACAGCCTTCAGAGAAAACATGGCCCTGCAAACGCCTTGATTTTGGACTTCCTTTTTTAAAAATTATCATTTGTATGTATATTCATGGGGTCCAAGTGCAATTTTGCTACATTGATATATTGCATTGTGATGACGTCGGAGCCTTCAAGTGCATCCGTCATCAGAGGATTTCAGACTTCTAGCCACCAGAATTGTAAAAATAAATTTCTGTTGTTTTAAGCCACTCAGTTTGTAGTAATTTGTTGTGGCAGCTCTAAGAAACTAATACACCCCGCTAAAGTGTAAATGCAAAATGCCGCAAAACTCACTGCATGGATGGAAAGGTTATGTTCGAGCTGTCCCAAGTAGGCATCGTGAGCCGTGCTGTCATCTACAAAGGAAGTGCAGCTTTCCAAGGATTCAAGATCGTTCATGGAGATGCGGCGGAACAGGTGTGCCCACAAGGCTAGGAGCACTTTGAAGACAGCAGCCATGCTTGTTCTCCTCTGAATTCCTCCCTCTGTGCCTAAAAACCAGATGTGCTCAATAAGCATCAAAAATGCGAATGCATTAATGGGAGAACTATTTCAGATGAACGATTAACATTATTTTACAATGTCACGTAGATGCATACCATCATCTTCCATGAAGATGTAACTTGCAAAGATATCTAATTTGATGCCTTCCTTGGAGAAATCCACCCTTGGACATTGAAAGACACAATTTTGGGTTTCTTTGAGACTTAATTTGATCTTTGGAGCCCCAGTTGGCAGATGTGACCAATAACTGCTTTTTTTCAATCTTAAAATCCTGCTGACACTGTGATTGTGCCACTCGGATGTGGCCACAGTTTCTTAACTTTTATGGCAAGATATGTTACTCTCCATTTAAAATTGGCCCACCCAAAGTGTCAGCCTCCTGTTTTGTGCATGAATTCATCTTAAATGCTTTCTGAGTCTCCAGGTGAGGGGTGCTGCCATCAGTAACAACCAATAAATGAAATAATACCAGGTATAAAATCAGCCACATGGATCTCTTGGAGGTAAATAGAGCACGTGGGTGTTTCATTTGCTCAAAGGCCAAAATTGCGATGCCTTTTAATGTCGAATGTGAACATGTTTTATAAACTGTAAAGGGCTATAAGGAAGTCAGTTATTATGTTTATTATTTTTCCTGTTCCATATCCTTTATTAAATGACAAACCCAAAGACTCAGTAAGTAGCTTTTTCATTTCTCTGGACTCCAGTTTCCTTAACCAGATGAGGGAATTACGTTTAATATCCCAAGGTACCAGCTAAATCTATTTTTTTTTCTTTGACTCTATGATGCTATGAGCAGGGGTATATATCCATCTAAATTGCTGAAATGTGGGAATATGTTTGGTAACTCTACTGGTATATAATACTAAATTATTTTGCATAAATTTCTTAGAGTATGTTTTATATAACATAGAAGACAAAGAAAAAATAAAGTAAGGTGGGAAAGTAGGACATAAGAAGTTATAATGAGAAGCACTTAAGAAAATCCATCTATTGTAATAATTAAAATTTGACTTACCTAGAAAGGGGAGGAGAAAGGTATTTATGATGAACATGAATATATTCTGTGCACATTGCAGAGTAAATTTTCAGAAAAATGGGACAAAAGCTGCTGTAATGCAATTTGAAATTCCAGCTACCTTTGAAGGTAAACAGCAAACTTAATGTCTTGCATAGTTTTTTACTACATAAAAAAAACAACTGCGATAACCCTAACTTTACCATTGCAAATAACCAAACACCATATTTGAAAATGGTCATTATTGAGGCTTATAAAATCAACAACTTTTTCTGTGGCTAAAATGTCCCCTCAACATTCCTGAAATCTGCTGGAATGCTGGAAAGAGCTGTGTAGAAATACAAAGGGTCAGGAAGTAATTTAGGACTTAATTCCATGGAATCAACATTTCTTGTATATTTTTACTTGCTTTTTTTAGACAATAGGCCTTTGATTGTGGTGTCTGTTCTAGCCGTGAAACCAACTCCCTGAAGAGCAATTCCTGTTTCTATGAAAGGTGCATGAGGGTGCCCCGGAACCCTGGACCACAGGCAACACAAGCCATGGATAACAGAGGCCTCTCTAGGGTTAGCGCTCCTGAGATGCTGGGGAAAAGCATGAGAAGGAGGAGAAATTCTAAACTCTAAAGGCGACAAAGACATAGACTGGCCTTAGGCTGAAGGAAAGGAGGCAATAGGACTGGGGGAAAAAAAAACAAAAAAAACCCCAAACCCGTCGTTTCTTTCCATAATTTCCTTTGGACTTTAATCCTTAAATCTTTTAAAAAGCATTTTAAAAAATATTTTAAGAAATATGTAAAAAGAGCCATAAAAGTGTTTATATTCCCTTGTCCTAGTACTCTGCTTCTAGATATTTATCTTAAGAAAATAATCAGAAGTATGTATTAATAGAATGGTCTATGAATAAACTTGTTCACTGGAGGAGCATTCTTTATAACATACGAAAAGTTGGAAACAAACCCGACATACGAAAACAAGGAAACAGTTAAATAAGTCATAGTCCATCTGTATGATGGAATGCCAGGTAGATATATAAAAATCACATTTTCGGAGATAGTTGTTGATCATTGAAAATGCCCAATCTATAACATTCCATGAAAAAGACAAATACACAGTCATATATATTCCATATAATTATAATTTTAAATATGTATGAACATATATATATATATATGTGTGTGTGTGTGTGAAATAAATTGGGAAGAAATACACCAAAATGTTTACTCATTGTCTTTAAGTGGCTGGATTATGAGATTATAGATGATTATTTCTGGTTCTTTATATTTTTAAGTATTTTTAAGATTTTCCTCCAATGAATCTGTATTGCTTTAATATCAGAAATATCAACAATTTTGGAGGTTATGATATTTATATACATCCCTTTTCAATGATGGATTTTCCCTCTAAATTGGAAACATGGACACAGTGTTTTGGTTTTAGTGTAGTGAGATGGAGGATTTGATTAAACACTGTATTTTCAAGCACTAATGACTCAGTCAGTGAGCAGACACTCACAGAGCACTTACTATTTCAATCAACCGTTGCTTACTGAGCAATTACTCAGTAGATGCTGGCCACTGAATTCACGTCTGGGAGCCAGAGGACCATGAAGAGCAGTGCTGCTCAGTCTAGATGGCGAGGGTGAGAAGCCCTGGTGCTGGGCAGTTGTGAATGTTCCGCAGTGCTAAGGAACGAGACATTCCTAAGTGGTGGACAAAATTGCGCAAGCTCTTCCCCAAGGAGTCTAACCTTTGCCCAAGGGTGTGAGATTCAGGCCTAGCTGCTCAGCCAGGTCCCACTGAAGTGTGGAGAAAAAGCATTTGTAGGTTTCCTGTGATGACCTCATGGCCACTTTGTCACCTGCCATTTTGCCTCATAGGGAGGTTCTGTTAGTCCAAGAGACATGGTCTGTCATATAGTTGTACAGCTTAGTACTTTCTTAGCATTCTGTTAAAGTGCTGACAACATGGTATTTTGATCAATGGTTGCTGCATTTCTCCATATGTTAGGTTGACAGGCTGATGATTTCCAAAGTCAATCTCTCTCTCTCTCTGTCTCTCTCAAATTTACGTATTTCTATTTTCCAATTGCCTTCTCTGCATTTTGTAAATACCTCAAAATAGTAGAGAACAGGGGCTCTGGGATCATTTGGCCCAATCCATGTATAATTGGATCCTCAGGGCTTGCTATATCCTTAAAAAAATTGAGGCTAGAGCCAAGGCTGCCTTTTGTCACCAAGAATTTGGCACCTGTGGTGTGACGGTGGAGATCTGCATAGAGACCACGTTGCCCAGGTCATGTATGATTTGGTTACAGGGAGCCTCCTCCTGTAAAAGTTGGGAGCAGATTGTGAACATTTCACTCGCTGTTGCAGAGAGCCCTGCGTGAACAGAGAAACATCTACACAGAGTGGTTGACGCTGCAGAAGCTGCCCAGGGCCTCCCTTCCATATTAGCCCATGGTCGTTCCCAGCCCTTGACACTGAGTAGCATGTGAGTCACTCAGACAGGCCACATGCCGAGCATTAACCAACATCAGAGCGCCTAGCAATTCCGTTCTGCGTAGAGCAAGGTCCTCCACACATTCCAGGTGCCTATTTTTCTCGTCCCTACCCCTTGAGAAAATGAGGGTCACTCATTTTACAGGGACCACTGTTCAAACCTCATTGGCAGAGAGTAGAGCCCCATGGTTGATAAGCGACCTCAGTTCAAATCCCAGCTCTTCGTTGTTTGCAAGCTGTGTGTCTTTCCGGAACTTTACTTAAATACCTTGAGCCTCAGTTTCCATTCAGGGCTGTGGTCAAGTGGTAATGAAGCCAATACTTTAACCCAGTGCCTGGCCGATAGTAAGCCACACGGGAGAGTAACTATTATCGTTATTATATGTTCCCTACAGGACGATGTTCTTATTTACGAGGGTGTGTGTGTGTGTGTGTGTGTGTGTGTGTGTGCGCACGCACGCGTTGTGAGTGGGAAGAAAGAAGGATGCAATTGATAAGGCTTGCTTTCAGAGTTGTTGTAGTTAAACTTTCTTTCCTTAGGAAGATCTGAATATGCCAACATTTCTTATATATCACGTGGAAAGGTGACTTCAAGTTTTCTTTCAGTGATTCATTGCTTGAAAAGGCATTTGGTGACAATGAGCAGTTTGAGACGTCTGACTGTGAGCTGAGCGAAAAGCAAAAATAAACGGGATGGAGAAATTTTATTTGCGCCTTAAAGGAGCCCTCTTTTCCCTTCCCACTGCGCTGATGAGGTCATGTTTTTTCTGACATATCCTCTCCTTATAATTCCCTTCAGTCATTTTTTTTCTCCTGATTTCTTCTCCTTTCAAGTAACAGTCTCTTTCACAATAGTTCATCTGTTCAGAAACATAAAAACCGTGAGATGATTCTTAAAGGATATGAACTAATATTGATCACATAATATGTAATAATTCCACATCCGTGCACTGGCGCATAGGGGCACAAGGACCATAAAAATCTCCGCTCTCTTTGCAGCCGTTCTGGAGAGCTGAGTTCCAGGCAATTGAGAGCTGGTCCTTAAACGAGAGGGAAGGAAGGAACGAAAGAGGGAAGCAAGGAAGGAGGAAATCAGGGAGGGAAGGAAGGAGGGAAGGAAGGAAGGAAAAGAGGGAGAATAAGAAAGTTAAGTAGGAAGGAAAAAAGAAAAGACAGTTTAAGCAGAAAACTTTCTAAGATGTAATTCAACCTCTCCTGCTTTCTTAAAGAGAATGGAGAACTTTACTAATTTCTTTTTCTTTTTTCCCTTTGGTCTTGAAGTTATCACAATGAAAACCGATTCTACTGCTATTGGATAATAAAATTACGGGCTTAAGTATTTGAAACAGATAGGGATATTTTTTTATACACTAAAAAGTCACAAATTACTGTGCTGTTTGGAATTATTGTGTCTGTCTGCTTTTTACACTTTTCTGTTTCCTCCTTCTTTGGGTCAGCAGTCACTTGTTAGCATGCATGTCTGTAAAAAGCCATCTCCCTATTTCTAATTTTCTGTCTCTACACTGCTATCCACATGGAAATTGAGCAACTCACACCAGTTAGGGAAATGTGTACAATAAACATAAAGACTTTCTGAGTCAGGGCCCCAAGGGCTGGTTCTTCTATGAGAAAAGTATATGTACAAGAAAAGTATCCCTCAAGTTTGATTTTTATTTTTTTGAATTCCTTATTTCCAAGCTGTTTTCTGGACCCGTAAAGCTATGTAATGGCTCAGTTCTATGTAAATTAAAAAATATATAATGTATCGTCAACCTACCCACCCACTGCCGGCAGAAGTTGGTTCTCAATTACTCAAATTCAGATAATATATTTCTTTAGTACCCTGAAGTTTTGAAAATTTTAATAGCTTTCTAGATTGAAGTGACATGAGAGAAAAATATTTCAAGTCTCCTTTAGTAATTTTTATGCTCATAAAAATGTTCCCAACGTATCAAAGGCAGTGTTTGATCCCAGAGAAGTAATATCCTCTGAAATCTATCTCAGGTGCCATCTCCCTATTGACAACACTTTTCCTCTGTCCCCGGTTGGTTTATAAGATCCATTTTCCACAACAGCCCTTGCTGTTTAAGCTGCTGTTGGTCAAAGCTGTTACCTAGGCAGTTGCCAGGGCTTCAGGATTCCCTGGCAGGACCCATAATGGGTATTAAAAGTCAGTGGGCTGGAAGCCCTAAGTCACCAAACACCTTCACGGTCAACCGGGCGATGCCCCTGATTTACAACTGACAGGCCGGAGCAAGCCTCGGGGAGCAGATTGTGGCTCGGCTGGCCTTCCAGAAAGATCCACACACTGGTCCCTGGACCCCGGGATGCCTCCGCTACCCCGGCTCTGTTCATGTTAGCTATCACACGCACAACAGTCATGCGGTACACTTCGCAGTCAACAAGTTTATCTTGTGTTAAAGTTTTACCAAGAGAAATTGAGTAGTGTTTACCCTGGTTCTGCGGCAGGTCGTGTGCAGACAGCACGTGTGGACATGTGTCAGCACACGTGCTGGCCTCCCTCCCTCGTGTTCCTCGTGGCAGTGAATGCTGGCGGGAGAGCCAGCAAGGGTCCCGTCTTTGGCGAATGTCAAAGTACCCACTGGCAGTCGTTGACAGCCACTGCTCTCAGGGTGCACGGGTGGTGAGCATCTCATCAGCAGAGCACGTGCATTGAATTTAGTCATTTGTCCTCCCACAAACACAAACTCCGCACTATGGCCCCCCAGCGAACAGGTAGAAATTCTGAATGCCGTCACGGGTATTTCCTCACTGTAATAAGAATACTTCATACTTAGAACTTTAAAAAAATGTTAGAATTTAAAAGGGTTTTGTAAACTGGTTTCATTCCACATTTCATCTGCTTTAGTTAATATTTACGCATCAGTTCCAATGTGTTAAGCATGATTCTAAGTGCTTTAAAACACTAATTCATTTATTCATTGTAACAACTTTGTGAGGTAAGTACTATTGCCCCATTTTACAGATCTGTAAACTGAGGCATGAAGAGATTAAGTAATTTGTCCAAGGCCACGTTGCTAGTAAGTGATAGAGCCGGTGAGTTGAACCAGGCTCCTACCAGAGCAAACATATGACCACTGTTCTATGCTGCCTTACCATATAAATATAATTATTGGTAATACTGTCTCATTTTTTTTCAGACAACTGGAGCAAAGTTGATTTTTAAAATATCTAAATATCTACTGTATTAGTTTTCTAGAGCTACCATAGCAAAGCACCACAGACTGAGTGGTTTAAGCAACATAAATTTATTTTCTTACAATTTTGGAGGCTGGAAGTCTGAGATCAAGGTGGTATCAGGACTGATTTCTCCTGAGGCCTCTCTCCTTGGTTTGTGGATGGACATTGTCACCCTGTATCTTTACATGGCGTCACTCTGAGTGCACCTGTGTCCTAATTTCCTCTTCTTAAAGGACACCAGTCAAATTGGATTAGGGCCCACGCAAATTCATTTTAACCGAATTACCTCTTTAAGACCCTGTCTTCAAATACAGTCACTTCTGAGGTCCTGGGGTTAGGGCTTCAACCTATGAATTTAGGGGAATGCAATTCAGCCTATAACATCTACCAAATGGTCATAATATGCTAGCCATTTTACAGAATGTCACAATGTTGAGCTCCAGATCTTTAAGAAGAAACAATATTCAAAATAGACATTTCGTTGAGTGACAAAGTTGACACAGCTCTTGTTTTTTCCTAGATGGCTGACTTAACAACACTCTCCAATTTGAAATGGGTACTATGACACCGAGGCATAGTTACGACTGTTTCACCCTGACCTCCTCACTTCTTACACCAGATGCAAGGAACTATTCACCTATCTATCAATCTATCAATCAATCAGTCATCTCAATGGACCACAGATTGAGGAGCGAAGTATTCATCATGTTAGTTAACTGCATTTTGGGTGCATCTTTAGAAAGACTTCATTTTGGCTTTCTCATCATCAAATGTGTCTTTTAAGCCAACTGTAGAAAGTATGACGTAGTATAAAGGGAAAGAGCTTTATGGCAGGAAATCTCAGGCAAGCCATCTTTTATGACTAGAAGTAAATCCCTGGGTTCAGTGAAAAGTCAGAGATATGTGGAAATAGTAGGCATATGTATATGTAAGTGTGAAATATTCATCTCACAGTGTCTGGCATGTAGAGGGGACTTAAAAATATTAAAGGAAGGAGGGAAGGAAGATGGCATCCTGTTCCAGTTTTTCCCAACAAATGGCATAAATGGATATCTACAATGATTTAAGTCCCCGCAATGATTAAGCATATGTAACACTATAATTTTACTCCTTGTGTAAGAGCAAATATTACCGTGCCTCTCCTAGTTCTGTTTCTAATTCCCCAAGTAGAACGTGTCCTTCTCAGCTGCGTTCATCATTTCTGTAACTACTATGAATGTGGAAGTGCTATCTAACCAAACTCTAAAGCGTTATACAGCATTAGTGTTAGTACTAGCCACTCCTTTTTCTTCTTTTGGTTTTGAATCCCAGGAAACAACAAATTGGGCACTAGTGAAGTGAAGTTGCTTGCATAATGCTGAACAAACTATAGGAATCCTTTGCCAACTCTGGTGTTGTGATAATGAGCTTTTATATTTGTCTATTAAAATTTTTAAATATATATATCATCTTTTAACAAATGCTGGGCTTAGTTCAGTGTCCTTCCCAATGGTGACTTTCCTTTCCTGTAGGTTATGTGTGCCAAGATTGAGAAACTGTCTATGTTCCAGCCCTCAATGAATGGACAGAAATGTAAATTCAGAAAAAAATGTACTCTTAAGTTCGTGAATATTTTGGAAAATGGCCGAGTGGTTTCTATAGTGGATTATAGTATTGTTCTCAATTATTTGTCCTTTCTCGTTTAAAAGGATGATACACCCCTACCTATGTAAGGCCTCCTGTAAGGAAGAGTGTACTTTCATGCCTCACTGTTAGCTTGATCATGTGATTTACTTTGGCTAATGACATGTGAGTAGACACGACATATGCCACTTATGAGCAGAAACTTAACATGCGCTTGTGTGGTTGAGCTTGGTCTCTTACTCTTCTGCCTTCTTCCAAGAGAACAACCTATCCCAGATAGGGACTGCTTCTTCAGCTGCATTCTGGAATGAGAAAATATGTGGACAGAGCCACAGCAGACCCACAGCCTACATGTTTCATGAGTGAGAAATAAATTATTGATGTAAGCTACTGAGATTTGGAGGGTTATTTGTTATGCAGTGAAGCTGACTAATACAGTTACACAAGATTTTGCTGAGATTTGCACATATAAAGGAAGGGAGGATGTGAGTGCAAGAAGATGTTAAACTCAAGCCTGTAAGGGCTAGTTTATAAACATGGAAGAACACATAGCTTACACAGTGCAACATTTGCTGGAGAATTTGCCTTAGAAAATCATGATACCACAGATACATACCAAATGCCTAAAGGAGATTAAGGTGAAAACATTTACAGCAGAGCAGTTCTCTAAGATAGTCAAAATTTGTTTCAGAATTGATTATCTTCTGGAATTTTTGTTTTGTGTATGTATTTTTGCATATATGTGAGTGTAATGACTCACACATAATACCATTTTAATTTTTGTACTCTAAACCCTATTTTTTAAATGAGTTCTTGATCTTGCCAACTGAGGCTTTGTTTTTTCAGGAATGTATGATAGGTTACAGATTATAGCTCTGTAACCTAGTAGGATTTTTTGCGAAGTGTTTATTGAATATAAATATTATAAGGAGAAAATGGAGGCACCACGACAAAACTTAAGCCGAGAATAGTACCTGACATAGAATGGTGCTAAAAAATCACTATTTGATTGACTGAATAAATTTTAACACTATAGAGTTTAGGTGAGATAAGGGGTGACCTTTGTACTGAGGTTGGCTTGCTGTTTATTTGTAATAATGATGAATTCTCTCCCATCTCATCCCATAAAGACTTTGGGTCAATTCATTCTGGAGGATGTGCCTCCTACAAGTTACTTTCCTTTTCTTTCTCAGTTTTCTTACCCAGAAAGTGGGAATCATAAGAATAAGAAGAAAATGCCTAAAATGTTTCGTAATTATTAATATATTCCATTGCCCTGCTTGGTCAGTGGTTTTGGCTTATTGCTGTTGTCCCTGCAATTTATTCAAAGCCCACTCTGATGATTTTCTGTTCTGTTCTATGCCTTATGCTGGGCCGGGCATGCCTAGGAGAGGAAGAACCCAATTCATAGTCTCAAAAGCTGTGTTGGAGGACAATGAGTTGAGGGAACATAGTCTTAGAAATTTAGACATAGGAGGATCCAAAGAGTACCCCAAAAGAGCAATTGCTTATTGTTCATAAAGTAATTGTTGAATGCATGAGTATGTACTTTTTAAGACTGTAGAAGTGCTCCTACAAAGAATAGCTGAACATCTGATGAAGATGGTCATGCTTATGTGTGTTCTAGCTCTGTCCTCGCTGCACTCAGAGCTAAGTCTCCTAGGAAACCAAGCAGTCACCTCCACTGTTAACCCAATCCCGTGACAGTGGAAAGAAGTTTATTTTCCTGCCTTCACCTGGAATGAGGGCACACCTGGTGTCAATACATTTCATAAAGACAACACTGTAAATATAAAACATGTTTCACTTAAATTAAATATTTCTGAAATTAAATATAATAAGTAACAATAAATCTCGTACTTACCCCGAATTATTGAAGCAGTAAGGGAGGAGCAATCATTTAGGTTTATACCTTCCTTGTTACCAATAGTGAGAATCCCTAGGAAGGGCTGAGGTTCCTTTTCTCTGTCTGCATCCTCCCTGCTAACCCGCACACTCTGTGAAGGCAGAAGCCACACCTACCTGGTTCACTCCTGGGTCCCCAGCTCCTACCTGAGTTTGCGTCTTGTCGTAGGCACTAATACACACTCGATAACTGAATAAGTAATGAGCTGCACTGAACTGAGAAGGCCCAAAGCTATGGCAGGGTCAGCCTATATCAGGGCCTGGCAGGGGCTGCTCTTGAGTCAGTGCTGCTCTGGGGATTCTGAGAAAACCGCTGTGTGGATAAGTCAGTACATTTCTGGCCAAAAGGCTTCCCTGAAATCTCACTGCAAATTTGTTGCTAAAAAGGGCATTTGGGCATTTAATGTAAAACATGGACAGAAATCTATAATACTAATAAGACCTTCCATTTATTGAGCAAATACTATGTTTTAAGCATTGCCATTTGTTTCAGACATTGATTCATTTAATCCTCACAATCACTCAATGAAGTACTGTGGTTGGTGGTGTCTAAAATGGCCTCTGGTGACCCTCACCTCCTGGTGGTCACTTCTTGTAAAATGATCCTTTTGCTTTGAGTGTGGACTGGATTCATATACTTGTCTTGTAATGAATGGATTATGTAATGGGATATCATCTTCAAGATTAGGTTGTAAAAAGACTGTGGCTTCTGTCTTGGGTGCTCTACCTGCCATGCCATGAGCTGTGCTGTAGAGAGGTCTACGTGGCAAAGAACTGAGGAGACCTCTAGCAACAGACAGCGAGGAAGTGAGACCCTCAGTCCCATTGCCTTCAATAAATGGAATCCTGCCAACAGCCACATACATGGACTTGGAAGAGGATCCTACCCCAGTCAAACCTTCAGATGGGACCACATCCTCAGACAACAGTTTGCAACTTCATGAGATGCCTGGAGCAGAAGCTGCCAGCCAAGTCATATCTGTATTCATAGCCCCCGGAAATTGTAGCTACTACATGTTTATCAGTTCAAGCTGCTAAGTTCTGGGGTAATTTAATATGCAGAAATGGATAACTAATATATAGGTAGATACCAGCATTATTTGCACTTTACAGAAGAGGAAACCAGGGTTCAGCGAGGGTAGGTAATGGTGGAGCCAGGATGTGGACAGTCTGATTTCAGAGGCTACGTGATTAATACCTAGGGTTAGACTAATTAGGGTTAGTCTTAAGCACATTTCTATCATTCAGCCCAAGGTGATACTGTGCAGGAAATTCATGTCCTCAGACTTTAGAAAAGCTGATAACAGTAGATAAAATGATTGTCTCCTCCCAAGCCTTATTCTTCAAGTAAAATTTTTGGAAGATACCAAGAAAAAATTATAGATCATGCAAGGAAAATCAGAGAATTAACATTCCATTTCTAGCAAAGATGACTCTGTATTAGTTAGAGTTCTCCTGAAAGGCAGAACCACTAGGAGATAAATAGATAGATAGATAGACAGATAGATAGATAGATGACAGGGGATTTATCAGGGATTTGGCTCATGTGGTTAGGGAGGCTGAGAAGTCCCATGACAGGCCGTCTGCAAGCTAGAGACCCTGGGATGTCAGTAGCACAGCTCAGTTCAAGTCCAAAAGCCCCAGAACCAGGGAAGCCAAAAGTGTAATTTTCACTCTGGGGCCACAGGCCTGAGAACCCAGGGCACTGCTGGTGGAAGTCCCAGCGTCTAAATGGTGGAGAGTTAGGAGTTCTGGTGTCCAAGGGCAGGAGGAGGGTCCCAGCTCCAGGAGAGAAAAGAAAGAATTCATATTTCCTCTGCCTTTCTGTTCTATCCGGGCTCTCAGCTGAGTGAATGGTGCCACCCACATTGAGGGAAGATATTCTCCACTCAGTCCACCAACCCACATGCCTCTCCTCTGGAAATTCTCATAGACACACCCAGAAATAATGCTTTACCAGCTCTCTAGGTATGCCTTAATCCAATCAAGTTAAGACCTAAAATTAACCATCATAACTTCCCTGCCTCCCAGTCCAGCAGGCCAAAAATAACCACTCTTAGCAGTTCCTTCTCTTCTCTACTCCTTCAAAATTATGCACAGTACAGCAAATGTATATTACACTTGAATATATATAAATATTATATATATGTATGTGTGTACACATAGACATATACAGTTGACCTTTGAACAAGGCAGAGGTTGGGGCACTGACCACTCACACAGTCAAAAATCTGCATATAACTTTTGACTCTGCCAAAACTTAATTACTAATAGCCTACTGTTGAGCAGAAGCATCACCAACAACAAACAGTTGATTACACATATTTGTATGTTATATATGCTGTACACAGGGTTCTTACAATAAAGTAAGCTAAAGAAAGGAAAATGTTAAGAAAATCACAAGGAAGAGAAAATATATTTACTATTCTTTAAGCAGAAGTGGATCATCATAAAGGTCTTCATCTTCATCATCTTCATGTTGAGTAGACTGAGGAGAGGGAGGAAGAGGAGGGCTTGGTCTTGCTGTCTCAGGGGTGGCAGAGGCAGAAAAAAATCTGTTTATAACTGGACCTGTGTAGTTCAAGCCTGTGTTGTTCAAGGGTCTCTCTTTCTCTTTCACACAAACACACACACACACACACACACACACATACAAACACACATTTGGGATCATGGTTCTTTCTGTTATGTACCGATGCGTTATAAATCATGCACAACATAGTGGTTTAAAACAACACCCAGTGTTTTGTTCTTGCTCCTGACTTCAGTGCATCAGGAGTGTGAGAAGGACTCAGCAGGCTGGCTTGGTTCTGTTTGTGCTCTGGCCACAGACAGAGGCTGAAGCAGGAGCACCCGGGGACATCTCTCTGTCCCCATAATCTTCCCATTTGTGTTAGGTTGGTCTTCTTCACAGAATAGTGACCTCAGGCTTTCCTCTTAGCAGCTAAAGGCTTCAAGAACAAGTATTCTAGCAACAAGGCAGATGTTGCATTGCTTTTTATAACCTAGACTCAGAATCACATATTATCATTTCTCCAGTACCCTACTGGTTAAAACAATCACAAAAGCTTGCTTAGTGTGAAGGGGACTTTGTCTCCCAATAGAAGAAGTGTCAAAAAATTTGCAGACATATTTTTAAACCTCCACAATGATATGCTCACTCCATTCTAACATGGAATAAGTGTACACATCTAAGAAAGTCCCTAAAACAATTCGGGGCTGAGAAAAAAAATATTAGAGCTTATATTTTTGTTTTAATTTTCCCCCTTATTCTATTTTTGTATCTGTTTTTATACATGTTCTTGCATACAGATACAGATGTTCTACATTCTATAAATAAATAAATACATTGGGGAATGTGCCCAAAAGTTTTTTCTAATGAGATGCACAATTTAAAAACTTTGTCAGATATTGCTAAATATTTCTCCCTTAGCCTATTTTCTACTTAATAAAAAAATCAAAAATCCTCTATATTAAGATCTACCAATCAACTTTTAGCCTTTTATTAAAACTGCTTCATAAAGTTCTATTGTCTAACCAGTCTCAGTTGGTGGATATGTAGGTGAATTCCAGGTTTTCTGCTGTTATAAACAATGCTATAATGTATATCTTTATCCTATACATCTTGGCATAATTTAGCCAATGTAGTTGTAGGCTAAGTTCAAGCAATGAACTCCTGGATCAAATGTACAATGAAAATTATGATTGATATTGCTAAATTGCTCTCAGAAAAGTCTATCAATATTGACAAAATGACCCCCAGTTGACAGTCCCCATAACAGTATTTGTGAATTCCTTTCTTCACATATCTTTACAGGCGCTAATTATTATAAAACTTTACAATCTTTGCCAATGAGGTGAAAAATGGTATCCTGTTATCATTTGGATATGCATCCTTAATTTCAACTGAATGTGCTTATTGGACATTTGTATTATTATTTTTTGAACTGCCCATTCATATTTCTTACCCAGTTTTTTATTTATTGATTCATACCACCTTTTCTTTAGTGATTTGTACCAGCTCTTTGCAATTTAAGGACAAAACATGTGTTTCTCATATATGTTGCAAATATTTTTCCTAATTTGTCACTTTTTTAAAAGGTAATTTTGTCATACAAAAGTATGTACACTTTTATGGTATTAAATTTATAATTTCAAAAAATCTATGGATTCTACACTAGAAGTGACTTCACCATACAGAGATTGTCAATAAATGTACCCATCCCTCACAATACCCTGGAATAAAAAAAAAAAAAAAGAAAAAAGAAATAAATAAATACACCCATGATTTTTAAATCTTATGGATCCAAATTTTTACTTTTAGGTTTTTTATTCACATGGAATTTATTGGGAATAAACAGTAAGGTAAGAATCAATTAATTTTAATTATTTTTAATAATTAATAATAATAAATTAATTTTAATTTATTTTTCCAAATGGCTGGCCACTTGTTCCAATACCATTTGTTGAATAGCCCTTCTTTTCATCTCTTTCAAGCTACATTTACTGCTTTCACCTGATCCACACTCATTGACTGTCTAAGTGCTGATCACTTTGAGTAGATAATGACAGTGTCCTAGAATTAGGGTAGAAGCTATAGTTTCGCTTTGGGAAAGGAAAGAAAATTAAAAAGGCCCAATATATAAATTCTCACTACAAGCAGATACATTCCCCACCTTGGAAACTCAGCTAATCTGTCCACCCACCCCCAGCGTCTCTGAGATCATTTACTTTACACTTATTTGTCAGTTCTTGCACACATGATCCTTTTTTGGATCAGGGCGCTAAGCATAACCACTCTGTAAGTCACTTTCACAAAGTGCTCTATAGATGCAGAAAAAGCATTTGACAATATTCAACATCTTTTCTTGATTAAAAATTCTCAAAGCTTTAGGTATAGAAGGAAATTTTCTGAACATAATAAAGGCTATTTATGAAAATCCCACAGACAGCATCATAATCAAGGGAGAAAATAGAAAGCTTTTTCTCTAAGGTCCACTACAAGGCAAGGATGCACACTGTTGCCACTTCTATTTGACATAGTACTGAAAGTACTAGCCAGAGCAATCAGATGAGAAAAAACAAGGCATCCAAAACAGAAAGGAAGAAGTAAAATTATCCCTGTTTACAGGTGACATGATGCTGTATGTAGAAAACCCCAAGGATTCCACAAAAGAAAAACAAATAACTGTTAGAACTAATAAATGAATTGAGTAAAGTTGCAGGATACAAAATCAACATTAAAAAGTTTGTTGTATTTCTTTACATCAATAACAACCTATCCAAAACAGAAATCAAGAAAACAATTCCACTTCCGATAGCATTAAAAAGAATAAAATACTTAGGAAAAAATTTAACCAAGGAGGTGAAAGGTATGAACACTGAAAACTATAAAACATTGATAAAAGAAATTTATGATGACACAAATAAATGGAAAGATATCCTATGTTCGTGAATTGAAAGAATTAATATTATTAAAATATCCATACTACCCAAAGCAATATAAAGGTTCAAAGCAATCTCTATCAAAATTCCAATGACATTTTTCACAGAACTAGAAAAAACAATTGTAAAATTTGTATGGAACTACAAAAAACCCCATATAGCCAAAGCAATCCTAAGAAAGAAAAACAAAGTTGGAGGCATCCACTTTCTGATTTCAAGTTATACTACAAAGCTATAGTAATCAAAATAGTATGATACTAGCATAAAAACAGATACATAGACCAATGGAACAGAATAGAGAGCCCAGCAATAAACCCAAATATATACAATCAACTAATTTTTGACAAAGACACCAAGAAGACACAATGGAGAAAAGACAGTCTCTTCAATAAATGGTGTTGGGAAAACAGGAAATTCACATACAAATGAGGGAAATTAGACCTTTATCTTACAGTGCACACAAAAAAATCAACTCAAAATAGATTAAAGACCAAAATTAAGATCTGAAGTTATAAAATTTCTAGAAGAAAACATAGGGAGAAAGCTCCTTTACATTGGCCTTGGCAATGATTTTTTGAATACCACACCAAAAACTCAGACAACAAAAGCAAAAATAAATAAGTGGGACTACATCAAACTAAAAGTTTTCTGCACCGCAAAGAAAACAATCAATAAAATGAAAAGAGCCTATAGATAGGGAGAAAATATTTGTGAGACATATGTCTGATAAGGCGTTAATATCCAAAATATATAAGGAACTCACACAACTCAGTAGCAGAAAAACCGAATAACCCGACTGAAAAATGGTCAAAGCTAGCTGGGCATGGTGGCTTGTACCTGTAGTTCCAGCTACTTGGGTGGCTGAAGTGGGAGGATCACTTGAGCCCAGGAGTTCAGGGTTACACTGAACGATGAAAGTGTCACTGTACTCCAGCCTGGGTGACAGAGCGAGACCCTGTCTAGAAAAAAGGGGAAGGGGGCAAAGCAGCTGAATAGATATTTCTCCAAAGAAGACATAAAAATGCCCAAAAGGTATATGAAAAGGTGCTCAACATCACTTATCATCAGGGAAATTCAAATCAAAACCACAATGTGATATCACCTGAAATCTATCAGGATGGTTATCAAGAAAGCAAGAGATAACAAGTGTTAGCAAGGGTGTGGAGAAAAGGGAACCCTTGTACACTGTTGGTGGGAAACTAAATTGGTACAGTCATTATGGAAAACAGTATGGAGGTTTCTCAAAAAACTAAAAATAGAACTACCATGTGATTCAATAGTCCCTCTGTTGGGTATATACCCAAAGAAAATGAAATCAGCATCTTGTGGAGATACCTGCTCTCCCACCTTCATTGAAGTATTATTCATGATAGCCAAGATACGGAAACCACCTAAGCACCCATTGACTGATAAATGAATAAAGCAATTGTGGTGTATACACACACACACACACACACACACACACACACACAATAGAATATTATTTAGCCTTAAAAAAGGAGATATTGCCATTGAGACAACATGGGTGAAGCTCGAGGATAAGTGAAATAATCAAGACACATAAGGAAAAGTACTGTATGATTTCTCATATATATGAAATTTTAAAAAGAAGTTGAATACATAGAAAAGAGAGTAAAATGGTGGTTACCAGGGGTGGAGAGAGGAGAAAATGGGGATGTAGGTTAAAGGGTACAAATGTAGGATGACTAAATCTAGAGGTGTAGTGTACAACATGAAGACTATAGTTAATATTATATCATGTACTGGAAATTTGCTAAGACAGTAGATTTTAGGTGGTCTTACCATATCCACATAAAAAAATGACTATGTGAGATGATGAATATGTTAATTTGTTTAACTAGTAACCATTTCACTCTGTATATGTATATCAAAACATCATGTTGTACACCTTCAATATATATAATTTTTTTTAAAAGGGGAAAAACTACCAATGAATAAAATGGAATTAAAAAAATCATTTGTCTTTGTAGAGTTGAACCTGTAAGAGTTTATGTTGACATGTCTCTGAGAAGGTACAAGGTACTTGGCACTGTTTTACTAATCCTTTTGGTTTGGTGGGGGGCAGCACTCCCACCCTCTATTTACATAATAAAAGCTAAGATTACACTGAAGGTATCTTTACCTCACTGTTTTATGTCTTTCTTCTTCCTTTTTTTCCAATTGCCTAATCTAGCTTGCTTGGGGAAAGTTATGTTGGTGCTGGGATTCAGCCCTCACCTGGACAGAGATGGCCATTAGAGTCATTAGCATGGACATTGGCACCAGTGATAGCAGCCAGTGGCCTGGGGTGTGAGGAGTGCAAGGATTGTGGGCTGGTCCCTGGTTCCTATCTGAGACAGTGAGGTCCCTCCCTTGGTCCTTGGTATGCACCATGCATGGCCAGCCAGGGGGAGCTGGGCTCTCCCACACCCTGCGGCAACCAGTCCCAGGGTGGGCACAGGAGTCCTGGTGCCTGGCTGCCCAGAAGGTCAGGACCTGCTCCTCCCGTGCCCTAAGCCCCACTGCTGAGACACGCCCCTCCCTCCACAGCACTCTGGGCTGGCCAAGGACCTAGATTTCCACCTGAAGCCAGAGAAGTTTCAGAGCTCAGCCCCTGCCCAGCAGAGGCCCTGGAGAGAGAGCAGTGCTGGAAGATAAACATCTTGGCCTCTGGCTCCTCAGATAAGAACCAGAGGCACAGCCACCCCAATTTGAAAACAATTTAAGATGTATCACACTAATTAGAGGGGTCTGGAGGCACAAGACCTCACTAGATTTAGATCCAGTGGGTTAACACAAATCAGATGGTTGAAAATAAGGATTTCACATAAATAAAAATACAACCCCATAATATGCACTTGAGCAGTTGCTGGGATTTTGTTTTTTCCCTTCAGACTGTGGACATCTCCCTTCATCAGATATTGTTTCTGACAAGGGAGAATGTGGGTAGGGCTACTGACTTTTTTTTAGTCACTTAAAATCACCGTAATTTGCTAAAGAAAGTTGAATGACTCCTACAGTTTTTGTTAAAAAAAAAAAAAGGCAAATCTGAAATGAATGGCTTCATTTAACCAAAGGCACTAAAGAACTAATACCACCCAGACCCCAGCACCCGTGTTTCCTAAAGAACTTGGCCTCCTATCCCTTTCTGAAGGCAAAGTTTCATCTTGTAATTATGGGATTCCTTTGTTTCTTTAATGCTATTAAAGCACAGGGCCCATGGCCTCATCGGAGGGAAATCACCTTTAGGTAGAGAAAGTAGCCATCACCCCAGAGGGCTTTCCATGCAACAGGCGCACACTGCAGTCACAGGCCATAAAGCTGTCCTGTGGGAAGCAGGTAACAGGAGAGGTGCCCTGGGCAGGTAACACGTGGGGCAGAGGGCACCCACCACATGTTCTGCGGTGGCTCACAAAAGGGGCTACCACAGGGGACTCCACTGTCATTACCAGAGGCCGACCAAAACTATTTTGCAAGAAGAGAACCATGACTGTTTGGATCTTCAAAATTTTAAGTGTTCCTTTCCCCTCCCCAGGCAGCCATGAGAGTCTGAGACCGGCGCCTGTGGGAAGGCGGCCCTCTGCGTCCCAATGAACCACCAGGTCCCTAAGGTACCATGTTGAATTTCTCAATCTAACTTTGTTTAGTTTGGGGAAAACATTTTTTTGGTCCTGAAAAAAAAAAAAATCACTGTGGTTTCTCTCCTATTCCCACCCTCTGTAATCGCCGCTTACAAGAAAGAGTTTCACCATTTTCCCATAAAACCAAAAAAATGAGGATGCTGGGCAGACATTCTTTGTTTCTTTGCTGCCATCTCCCTCTGCTCCAGGCAGTGCTGTCTGCCTGCGGTCCCTGCACCTCCTCCCTTCGTGCTGCGCTCGCCCCTTTCTCCTTGGCAGACTTCCTTTTCAGAAGCCAGCTCAACCCCCATAAATCATGCACAGCAGATTGGAGGTAGCCCAAGTCCTTCTGCCCTTACAGTGCCGGGACACCCTCTACCATTGCAGTCCCCAAGCCCTAGGCCACGGACCAGTACCAGTCTGTGGCCTGTTAGGAACCAGACCACACAGCAGGAAGTGAGCAAGCGAAGCGTCATCTGTATTTAGAGCCGCTCCCCTCGCTGGCAACACCGTCTGAGCTCCGCTGCTTGTCAGATCAGCCGCGGCATTAGATTCTCATAGAGCATGAACACTACTGTAAACTGCACACACCAGAGATCTAGGCTGCGAGCTCCTTATGAGAATCTAATGCCTGATCTGAGGTGGAGCTGAGGCGGTGATGCTGGCACTGGGGAGCAGCTGCAAATACTGATTATCATTAGCAGAGAGGTTTGACTGCACAATAAATGTAATACACTTGAATCATCCCCAAACCATCCTCCACCTGCCCATCCATGGAAAAATTGTCTTCCAGGAAACCGGTCTCTGGTACCAAAAAGGTTGGGGACCACTGCTCTACCACATCCCAGGCTCAACTTGACCAGCAGCGAGGAGTTCACTGCTTTCTCCCTGCAGCCACCCATGATTGTCCTGCCTTCTGCTTTCTTTCCCGCCTCCACCCTCCCCCCCACCATGGCCACTTTGTAACTCCTCAATTCACCCACCAAGGAATAGCTCCTGAGCTCCCATGACGGATCGATTGCATTGTGAAATATTATTTTGCACCTACCCCTTTGTAAGTCTCCTGACATCATTTCACATGCGTAGGCACACGGGCTTCTCTCCTCCAAGGCCTGTTGTCAACGAATCCTGTCCTTTCTACTCCCTTTACCAGGGCGGTGGCAGGAGTGAGTAGCACATTAGTCAAACTCCTGGATTCTCTTCAATGCTTCTGCTACTGACTCACCGTGTGAGTGTGGACAAGTCACTTCCCTTTCTCAGCCCTAACTTCTCCAGCCCTGACACGCTGTCTGTGCATCTGGAAAGAACACAGCTGGAACGAATGGGATGTCCTCTATACAGAGGGTGACTCCCTAATTCTTTGTCCAACTTTCACTTTCGAAAGCAACAGGGGGTGTTTTCATAATTATGCCGGGATGGGCTTAAACAGGTTTGTCCCTGGCAAACTCTGGGGTATGTGGTCCATGCCAGGTTCTGGGATCTCAGGTGAAAACAGGCATGGGAACAGGAATCCCTCTGTTTAATACCTCCCAACTCATGGAGACGGAATAACAGCGGCTTGCTGACGTCTGGGCCATGAGGTTTGCTCTAGAGAAGGGATGAGAAATTCAGACCATCTTTCATACATTTCTAACCCACGTGCAAAAATTGTCAAGCACAACCCTCCAACACCCACAGGGTGACCTGAGAAATGATGGGTGAAACTGGGCAAAGCTGTCCCAGTGACCCAGAAGGCTCTGCTCATGGTAAGTCCCAGCCTCAAATATTATCCATGCCCTGTCCCTCTGCAATTTAAACCACCCTGATATCAAGCATTGCCTATTTCAGGTGTCTAAAATAACAACTGGCCAGGTGGATTTGGTTGAACCCAGAGGAGGGGCTAACAGGACCCCAGCATAGCTGTAAGGGGTCTTAGTGTTTTCTGAGAATTCAGTCAGTGGGAGTGTTTGCATCTAAGAGCTGCATCTAGGCCGCAGCTCTCAGGCCCCCGACTGAACCCCTTCTCCTGGGGAGGACTATCCGGGCAGGAACAGAGAGCCAGCACGCAGCTCGCAGCCACAGTCAGGAATCAGCAGAAACGCAGTCACCCAGGCTTGGCTCAGAAACCAGATACCAGGCGCAGGGCAGGAACTCACCCTTGGGGAGCTGTTGCTTAACTCCAGTTCCTCAGGCTGCCTGCCTCCTCGACAAAGGCCAAGCCACACAGGGATCCCAGTGAGGCCGGGCTGGCCAACCAATGCCAGCTCACACAGGGTGAGCCCAGGGCTGGGAGGAGCCCAGGCAGACCTTCAGGATGCCAGCACCAGGCACAACCCCAGGGGTAGGCAGGTTTCTGCAACTCCGATAGATCTCTGTATACTATGTGGGAAAAGTGCAGGTTTCCCAAAGGCCATTGATCAAAAGGCCCAAACTGTCTTCGACCTGGGTCTAATCTAGCTGGAACAACTGTGGATCCAGGATGACACTGGGCAGTTGCAGGCCTTGCTGGGAAGTGAAGAGAGGTTTGGCCACACCTGGATCCCCAGGGGGTTCAAGGTCACAAGGACCAGCGGAACCAGCAGGCCCCTAGGTGTGTAGAGTTGGTATCTGTGGCCTCCCAGGCAGCCCCACTGAAAACCTCGAAGGTTTGCTCCATCACGAAAATGAGGGGGAAGGGAGAAAGGTTTGTTCCATTATCAGAGAGGGGGAAGAGGGTGGGAAGAGAGAAATGGGAGAGTGTTGTCTGAGTGCATTTATTTTCTTCTAAAATATAAACCGAATCTGAAATGCCCACAGGAACACAAAGGCATTTTGATGGTCAGCCCATTGGGTGGGCAACACGGCTGACCTCTGCTCTGTCCTGCACACTGGTGGTGCTTGAAGAGCCTATAGCAACATCTCCACCGCAGTGGGGGCACCCTTTACAGGCTTGGTGACATTCATCAGGGCTTTCTTCCTGTGAAAAATGCACGGACTGCAGCAGTTTGGAAGGATTAACTCTAAGTAGAAAACGTTTCTTTTTTCTCCAGCAACCCACATACAGCACCCCACATCTGGAGGCGTTCCAGAGAAGGGAGGGAGCAGGGAGTCCGAGGTGGGGGTGAGAAAGGACAGAGCTGGGCTGTCCCCAGATTAGGTGTCTCTGATGAATGAAATCCCCCAGAGTGCATTTCCCCCTGGAGTGATTCTTCTGTTATCAACTATCATGGTAAATAACTTGAGTATACACTTTAGGTACTTGGATCGTTGAGGTCACTTTGATTTCTTGTCACTGTGCCCCAAATGCAGAAGCTCAGTGGACAAGCTGCTCCCAAGGGGTGACAAATAGCTTGGATATTTCTAGAAGGTAAAAGTCAGTGGATGGGGGTGAGAGAGGCCAAAGTGGGAAGGAAGAATCACTCCTCCTCACTACTGTCCAGTTTTAAAACTCAAGTTTTTTCTCCTAGTTCCTTCCCTTGGTTTTGAGGCTGTCCAGAGAGATGCAGGGAAGGCTTAGCATGTGGAAGGCCAGAGGAAGGCCAGGGCCGAAGTGCTGTAGATTCTTCAATGAATGAGAATGAGTCACGGCTCAGGCCTCTTTCTAGTTAGGCAGAGGGAAGGGCCCCATTTTGTGATAGCTGGAGTGTGAGGATCCCTCGCCCTGATCTGCATACAGGAGGCCCAAGTTCAAGCCCAGAGACCTGCAAGTCTCATCCCCACGTGGTCTTCTGAGCTGTGCAAGGCTAGCTTCCCTCAACCCACTCCAAAATCTTCAGCCACCCTCTCCACGCAGCAAGTCCTGTGTTCAGGCCAGCAAGCACCACGGCTGACACCACGTCCACGAGGAAGGGGGAATACCAAGAAGAGGTGACTCAACGACAGGAGATGTTTGGTCTTCCTTCAGATCCTCTGCATTCTTCAGTGCTGGCTGGAGCCAGAGCCCCGAAACAAGCCAGGATGAGGGGACGTCGCTGGAGATGCCTACGGCATCTTTTATTAGTAAATCCAGAAAGCGCAATGCATATGATAAAATGTAAAACAGTCACCAGTGCATTCTTTCATTCATTCACCCATTCAGAGAGGAATTTTCCATTTCATTGTAAATGAGTAAAAGGTACAGGCTGGGTGGCCCTGGATGGTATCTGATTCATGAAAGACAGAGTTGAATAAAAATATGTTAAATTCTCAAATACCAGGCTATGTACTGCTTTGGACGGTATTCAGAGGGGAGTCACTGAAAGTTTATAATGAGAAGGAAAACAAACACGATTTTCTTGTTCCTAATGCTTTCCCATGGGCAAGAACAGTTTGCCTGAATTCAGCAAAGCCTGTCTTCCTCTGTATGATCCATGGTGGGTTCTGAAAACCAGCGTGCTGGCCACTGGATCAGGGCCCTTTATCCACTGGGACCCGTCTTCCTGGTCCTTCAGCGACCTGTGGCAGGGCCTCCCTGGCTGTCTGCCCAGTGTCCCGTGGCAGCCAGAGGCAGAGGCAGAGCAGCCAGGGGAGGGCTGGGATGACTGAACCTCTGCCACATAGGTTCAGAGGCCCTCCCTCCAGGTGCCACCTGCATGAGAAATGGATCCACAGCTCAGTAACCAAAACTGGCACACCCAGCACAATCACCTCTGCAGCCACAGGTGACCTACACCAATAAGTCAACAGCTCTCACTGGGAGCCCCCATGTCCAAGTGTGCGTGAAATATGCCGTGGAGGGGCTTACCTAAGATGAATTAGCAAAGTGAGACGTTTCGGAAGCAGTGAAAGATTGCTGTAGCTGCTGAGTGGGGCGGAAGGAGGGCCTTTGGGAGCTGGGACTTGCAGGAGAACTGGAAGGAAATGAGGAAACCAGAAGATGGGAGGGTACTCTGGGCATGGGGAGAAAACGGGAGTGACTAGAACACCTGCAAGGTGTGTTCAGAAGTGACCACCCAGCATGGCGGGGCTGGGGGCTGTTTTGGGCAGTGATAGGGAATCAGGTGGTGAAAGCAGGTTTAAGCCAGCCTTTGGATGTTCCCGGAAGTCAGGCTAGGGTTTCCATGAAAGTTTTTGGTTAGGAAGGACAGACTCAATTAGATGTTATCGATTAAGAATTTGGTATGTGCCAGGGACTGTTCGGAAATGGGGCTTCAACCATGATTGAGATGAGGTCTCTGCCTTTAGAGACTTCCTAATTTGGGGGACATGACACATAAGAAGCAGGAGTTTTGGTCTAATGTGATAAGGATTGTGGTGGAAATACACAGATGTTGCTGCTTAGGGACAAGGCATGACAGCTTATTGGGTGGAGCACAGGGAGCATTGTGGGGAGAAGCATGTAGTGAAACTGTTCACCTTGTTCTAAGGGTGAGAGGGGCTAGAGGATGAACCCGAGCCTAGGAGTGGCAGGGAGGGTGTGAGAGTTTCAGGAGGTAGATCGGGGTGGGGAACCTTTTCCTGTTGGAAGACACATTAATTTAGCTGTAATCAAATAAGGCCACTTTCAAGAAACTTCCATTAGATATACTTAAAAATATACATTATTTTGTAAAAATCTAACTACTACGTACTTAATAATTTTAAAAAATAAAAACTGTTAATTTTAAAGTTAACTAAGCTTTTAATGACTTTGTTGTGTCTGCTTTTTGTTGGAAAGCATTTGGATATTTGGTTGCAGCATGGAGGTCCGCAGTTTCAGTTCATTCTCTAGATCCGTGGTCCCCAACCCCCGGGCCTGTTAGGAACCGGGCCTCACAGCAGGAGAGCAGGAGGTGAGCGGAGGGCAAGTGAGCGAAGCTTCATCTGCATTTACAGCCGCTCCCCATCGCTCACATCACCGCCTGAGCTCCACCTCCTGTCAGATCAGCACCACAGTCAAAAGGCTGCACTTAAGGACCTAGAAGGCCACATGTGGCTTTAAGGTCCCGGGTTCCCCAGCCCTGAATGGCGAAGGAAAGAGTGGGTGGTAGTCGTTAATCAAGGCAGATGAGTCTGGCAGCGCTCTGACCCAGAGCAGGGCAGGAAGGCACTGGGACATAAAGACGTCCATCAGGAAACCACGCAGGTGGCTTGGCACGTGGTGGGACAAGCTGGAACCTGGAAGGAAAAAACCAATAAAAAAAGGGCCAGGCTCCTTCACGTCCCAGCTCTTGGGATGGTCAAGAGTGGCCAGGGAAAGGAACACTCCTAGTGCAGCAAGCTTTCTCTTTCAAATCAGTTTGTTCAGTCTCTCTGCTGTATAAGAAGAAGAAAATTCCCCTCAAACTCCCAAAGACCCCACTGCTAACCCTTTGAAAGTATTTCTGTCAGACCATTTTTCCTGCATCTTTTTCTTGTTCGGTTTTAACATTGTTCTAATCATACTATGTTACAATTTTGTACCCTGCTGCCTTTAACATTCTAGTGTGTATATTTTTCTGCGTGTTAAATTTATCCTGGCTATGACAAATGTTCATATTTTCATATATAGTTACATGAAGAGGCTCACTTCACTTTTTTTCTTCCTTCACAGCAAACTTTGAAAATGTCCCTCCCTTCCCTCCCTCCCTTTCTTTTTCTTCTCCTTTCTGTTCGTTCTGTACTGCCCACCTTCCTTCCCAGAGTCATGAATGGACGTCTCCTTCAGATCAGCAAGTGTCTTTGTAAGACATACACCGGCGAATCTCTCTAAGGCCTACGCTCCCAGAAGTTTCAAGGCACATGCTGGGAAGAGGGAAGATTTCTGGTGATGGGGGTCTCACTCTGAGGAGCTGGGAGCTGGGGGCTGGTCACCTCAAGCCAGGGACATTGGCACGATGAAGAAGAGAAGAAGGTGAGACGGGGTCAAGGCAGGTAAAGGTGTTTCCTGGATTTCTCAAGACCATAGAATCTCAGAAAGAAAGAAATGTAACACATTCCATTTAGAGAGGGGAAGAAAGTATGGTCTGCAAACAAAGCCGCTGGCATATGCTTGGAAAGAGTTTTAATATCATGGAATGTTCACAGCGATGTTTCATAAGAACTGGTTTGCCCTTCCCTTGCTTCCTACCTAATAGGAAGGTATACACAGCCTCTCTCCCTGCCCGCCCTCTCTCTCTCTCATTCACAGACACACAGTCTGTCTGTGCCTCTCTGTCTCTCACACACTCTCACTCTCTCTCTGTCTCTGTGTTTGTGTGTCTCACTCACATACACACTTTGTCTCCCTGCATCTCTCTCTCATATATACACACGTACTCTCTGTCTCTGTGTGTGTCTCTCTCACACACACAATCTCTCTCTCTGTCTCTCTTATCTCTCACACACATACACACTCTGTCTCTTTGTGTGTGTGTCTTTCTCTGTCTTTGTCTCTCTCTCTTTTAACCCAGTGAAGTTTCCAAAGGAACCTTTGTTCAGTAATCATGATAACAAGCTTCCTCTGTCCCATATGCCTGGCACCGTCCCCAGCTCCCGCACGTGTATTTTTCACAACATTGCCAAGAGGTAGACACTATCGTTAAGCACAAAGAGGATGCCTCGCTTGTGCACAGTTACACAACCAGTAAGTGTCAGAGCCTGGATTTAAACTCAGGGCACCTGACCCCAGAGCCCATTCTCTTTAACTACTATCCCATACTCCTGTTTCTCTATGTTATGTTCTTTTAACTTCACAGTTTTCAAATGGAGGCTAGAATTCCGGTGGGATTGTTGCATAGACACATACGACGTTCAAAGCTCTTTCAACTTGAATGTAGATGTGCTAAGGTCTCTAAATTTTCTGAAGTTCAGTGTTTGGGTGACTGCTTTATCTGACCAGGCATGGAGCAATCCAGGAAAATTCCTTGCCTTTTCCTAAGCCGTCTGGAGAACAGGTAGGCCTGGCCTTAGAGATGTCAAGGCTTTGTGTTCATCTGACCTTCATGGTCGAGGGTCTTGGAGTAAGGACGGTGTGTTCCGCTGGCCTCATCTCATTAGAACGAGCTGCCTGTGCCTGGTGCATTGGAGACGTCCGCCCTCGCATCCCCAGCACATCCATTCCTGTCTCTTTATTGACAAGCAGAGCAGGAAGCTTATAAAGAGCTCTGTTGGGAAGAAGAAATCACCAAAGTTGATTTCTAAAGATCGCATCTGTGCTGCTGGCTTCTGCGAGACCCACGAGTAACTTTCACTCGGTGTAGCAGCCGGGCCTGGAGTCCACTCACCCCCACTAGCCACACGCTTCCTGCTCCAAATGTCAAGGTTTTCATTTGACCATGGTATAATGAGCTGTATAAAATTAAAAACAGCTAAATACCACCTTATTTACAGTAATTTTCTGTTTTCTGTAGTCGTCACTGAAACCTCTGCTTAACAACGCCAGCCTCCAGATCATACCAATCACCACTGAGAAGCCCAATCACAGCAACCATCAACCGCAACATAAACCAACGTGAGGACCTCAGAGCGCGCTCACTCCCACTCTGTCCTTAGCCCAGCCCGATTTTTCCATCACATGCTTTTCAGGCGACAGGGAGCTGAGACAGGGGGAACATCTAGTTCCCCTTTCAAGGACTGGGGACACTTAAAAATATCTTTGAGTAAGCAAACAGGGTTCAGAGGAATGCTTACTTATACTTGCAAGAGCCTGGCATTGGGATCCAGGCTCCCGAATGTCCTCAAACCTCACTTGGGCTTGGCCTGGGCAGCCCATGAGTACCATTTGCAGATGGCCCTTGCTTCGCTGTTGCGTCTCCATCTGGGCAAACAATCTTGCAACAGCCCTGGCTCTTCTTAAGGCCATTTGTGATGGATTGAACTGTGTCCCCTCCACCCACTGAAATTCATTGATTGAAGTCTTAACCCCCAGTGCACCTCAGAACGTGACTGTATTTAGAAATAGGGCTTTTAAGAGGTCATCAAGTTTAAATACAGTCACATGGGTGGGTTATAATTCAATATGACTAGTGTCCTTATATGAAGAGAAAGAGACACCAGAACTGGCACTCTCTCCACAGGCACAAAGAAAAGGCCACATGAGGATAGTGAGAAGATGCCATCTGCACGCCAAGGAGAGAGTCCTTGGGAAAAACCAAGCCTGCCAACACCTTGATCTTGGACTTTCAGCCTCCAGAACTATTAGAAAATAAACTTCTGTAGTTTAATCCACCCAGTGTGGCATATTTTGTTGTGGCAGCCTGAGCGCTAAGACACCATCCGTGCAATTTCTTCTTTTATGACAAAGTCTTAACGTGAGACACGCATGAATTGGTGGTCAATCTACCCAGAAACTTAAAAATATTCTTGAGTTATGGGAAGACTTAAATTCTCCATACCTGGCCCTCTCTATCCTGCTCTTTCTTGTTGGTAAAACATCTTTGTGATTGGAATATTCAAGAAGCTAACCAAAACTATCTTAATTTGCTCTCTATCTCCTATTCCTCACGTGCCCAGCACTCTTAATTACTCTCATTCCTCAACCTCTGACTCCTCCCTTCAGCAATCCACTCATCTGGCAGGTGTTTACCGAGTGCTTGTCTGGGGGCACCACTGCTGTAGGCACTGGAGGTACAGGAACGAAGAAGACAAGTAAGGCACGTGCTCTCACATGGCTTCCACCCCAGCAGGGGAAAACAGAAATAAAAATTAATAAATGAACAAGGACTATGTCAGATAGTGGAAAGCTATTCAGGAATTTTAAATACAGCACTGAGATGATGACTGAGAGTGTGCTTTGACTGGGCAGACAGGAAATCTGTCCTCTTCACCTAAGAAACATTCTAGCCCCACCCCCCCTCTCCATCACCATTGCTACCGCTGAGTCCAAGCTCCTGGGCTGGGCTCCTGCCAAAGCTTTCGAATTGATCTCTCTGCCATCTCCTTTGCCCCACTGCAATCCATTTTTCCACATAGAAACCAGTGAAATATTTAAAAAATACACCTGGTTCTCATTATTCACAGTAGTTACGTTCTATAAAGTCTCTTCAAACACTGAATTAGGGAACACTAAAGCATTGCTCCTAGGAGAAATGCAGGGTTAGGTTCCTACGAGCCTCTGATCACCCATCAGTACATAACCTTGTGTTATGTGTGTTTCTGTGTGAAGACACCTTATTTGATATGCATTACTGATTCATAAACATTGAACTCATGGCCCCAAACACTGTAACTCATGGCTAAATGAAGCATACCTAACACACATATTTTCTACATAAGGCACTTCACAGTCTTCCTGTACTTGGGAATACCATACAGCACTTCAGCACTAGGCCGGGAGTGAGGCATGAAAAGCAGACATTTTAAACAGCAAAGTCACCAATAAAGAGCCAAAGAATGCAAAAATATGGCATTAAATAGACCACAAAAAGGACTCTTATTTAGCGTGAGAGCTGAAGCAAGAAGGGAGAGTGTTGTCTTGTTTGACCTCAGTTGGGAACCTGCACATCAGGTGACTCACATTCTTTGCTTTTCTCATGAATCAACCACAAAATTGCTACCCGGTATGGATTTTGAGATCATATACACACATTCTTATGGTTTAAATGTATCCCCTCCAAAATTCAGGTGTTGCCAATGTGATAGTATGAAGAGATAGGGCCTTTAAGAGGTGATTAGGCCATGTGAGCTCCTCCCTCCTGGGATGAAAGCCCTTATAAAAGAGGATTCACACAGTGTTAGCTCACTTGCCCTTCACCCTCTGCCATGTGAAGACACAGAATTCCTTCCTTCTGGAGGACACAACAAGACACTACCTTGGAAGCAGAGAACAGCCCTCGCCACACAACCGGACGTGCTGGCGCCTTGATCTTGGACTTCTCAGCCTCCAGAGCCATGAGAAAATAGATTTCTCTTCTTTGTAAATTACGCAGTCTCAGTTATTTTGTTTTAGCAGCACAAACAGTCTAATACACACACACACACACACACACACACACACACACACACACGTCCTCCTCTTTTTTCTTCCTCGTTTTTCTTTCCCAATTTTTGATCATTATCTCAGGAACATTTCTTTTTTCTTCCATTGGTGAGCTAGGAATGCTTAATAGGAGCTGATATGTGTAGGAATAGCAGACTCAGGGTAGCAAACGCTCCATATCTGTTAAGTAAATGACTGAATGCATTAGTAAAAGTTTCAAGTGTTGTTTTTCTTTAAGTTAGAAGCTATTTCTTTGCATTGAAATATGTAGCCACTAGCACAATACCAGTTGTGGATACCTAAGTTATGCTTGATGAATGAATGAATGAATAAAGAGTCATACATTTTAAATATTAAGGTAGGCATAATAAGAATAAAGTTTATTAACTCTAAAGCCTTTGAAAGTGCCTAGATATTCTCTTCAGAGTCTTTACAAAATTATTTATCAACCTCTTAATCTATAAGTAAACCTGCTCTACCTTTATTTCTTGAAGAATTACTTCTTCAATATTTTCTTTTTTATTATTGTGATTATGAAAAGATTATTCAATTCTATTTATTGCCAATATAGAATATTTCTGCTATATGATGATTTAATATTATTTTTATAGACTGGGAACTTAAGCTTCATCTATTTACAATATTGTATTCCTGAGAAAAATGTATTCCAAAGTCCAAAACATAGACTTTATCTATTGCTTTCTGAAAATGCGATTCATTTAATAATCTGGGCATTTAACTGAATTTTGCTTTTTCTCAAATACATGGCATAACCCTATATCTCAAGATAGATCATGGGTATCAAACTTCAGCATGATTTTTTGTCATTTTAAGTCAAATTTTTTTAGTCTTCCAAATTACCTACCCCTACAGCCATTCTTTTATACATGTTGAATACAGATTTAATTATTGTCATATGCAGTGAGTCTCTGCCTTTTATCAAGTTTCATTCTTGGACAGTTTGACACAATGAATTGACTTAAAGTAGATTATATTTTACCTTAGGAACAACCATATAATTGAGAGTTTTATTCTAGTTTTCATATCAAATGAGTTTCAGATATGACCATAGTATGTCACAAAAGCAAAAACATAACAATTTTAAACCTCTATAATCAATTATAAGAGTAAAATTAATGCCCAAAACATTTAAAATGAGATAAAGTCAATTATATATATTTTGTAATAAAAGAGGCTGTGTGTCTATAAAATATACAATTTCTCTGTTTCTTCACCCTCTTTGCGATAGTCCATTCTACACACTGGAACTGGATTAACCTTCTTACTAGATGAAACTCCAAGTTCACAAACCTTCAATAGTTCACCTTTGCTCATAAGACCCAGTGGGAACCCTTCAGCGTGGAAGTTCCCCTTACAAGAAGCCTCCGCTCCCTCTGCCTCTCTCCCACCCCTTCCCGACACTAGCCCACTGCTTAGCAAACTGGGTAGCAGCTCTTGGTCCCTCACACACATCACTGTCTTTTCCTGACTTGGTGTCTTTGTTGTCTATATCTGCTCAGCTCTTAACAACCCAGCAGATCTTGCTTCTCCATCAAGGTCTTGCCCAAGGCCCTCCACCTCTCCGACCTCACACGCTGCCCCTCCAGGCAAAAGAACTCACGCTGCCCAGCCCCAGAGCACAGATCCAGCAGGTCATCTTGCCTCATGCTGGGTTGTGTGATCCATGCCGGACAGCTTAATCCCTCTACCACTGCGCTTCAATAAAGGAAAGGGAGAGAAACCCAATTTGCTGAGGACCTACTATGTGTCAAGCACCATGCCTGGCATTTTTATACATGTTCTCTCATTTAATCCTTACACAAACTTTACGAGGTAGGTATTAGCATTTTCATTTTAACAACTGAGAATATAGAGGATAAAGAACTTGTTTAAGTAACTCAGCTAAGAAGTGATGGGCAAGAATATAAACGAGCAATGTACACAGGAAGGATATAAAACTAGAAATCAAGGCCGGGCGCGGTGGCTCACGCCAGTAATCCTAGCACTCTGGGAGGCTGAGGCGGATGGATTGTTTGAGCTCAGGAGTTCGAGACCAGCCTGAGCCTGAGAAAGAGCGAGACCCCGTCTCTACCAAAAATAGAAAGAAATTAATTGGACAGCTAAAAATATATATAGAAAAAATTAGCTGGGCATGGTGGTGCATGCCTGTAGTCCCAGCTACCTGGGAGGCTGAGGCAGAAGGATTGCTTGAGCCCAGGAGTCTGAGGTTACTGTGAGCTAGGTTGACACCACGGCACTCACTCTAGCCAGGGCAACAGAGTGAGACTCTGTCTCAAAAAAAAAAAAAACAACTAGAAATCAGGAGATCTCCAATTCAATTAACCTCTTTGAATCTCATTTTTTCTCATTAACGAAGAGGGTTAACAACACCCATCTCATGGAAATGGTGCAAATTAACTGGGGACATATTTTTGGAAGGCTTTACCAGCTGTGGAGGTTTCCTATCTCATGGTGCCAAGCATACTCCAATACGCAATGAGTATTTGTTGCTAGATTAATGTCTATGTCTTCTCTTAAGAGCTGCAATACCTGTTAGTCTCACATACCATGTCTGCCTGCTCTTAGCTAGCCACAATAATATTGTGTCCAACTCTGAAAAAGAAATCATGCCATGATTGGCTGAGAACCATTTCCTGGTTCAGAGTGGTCAGATAGTCAACACTTCCCTGCACACATTTGCAAATATTGCTTAATGTGCTCAGGAGAACTCCTCCCAGTGTTCTGTAATCTGGGTTCGTAGTGCTAAGGAACACTAATGTGTAAAGTCAGTTTGCTTCTCCCCCTTGAAAGATAACGTTGGTCAATAATCATCGCTGTGTCTCCTACTTGGAGGGCTCACTTAAATGGTCTGAAAACCCTTGATAGGGGGTGATAACAGCCTTTTCTCCCCAGATCAAGCTACCTAAGGAAAACAGTATTGGTCTGATGCTAAATCACTTGTTTTTGCTAAGAGTCCTGTTGTTCCTTTGCATGATAATGGTAACTGTGTTTTGGCTTCTAACTTATCTGTCCACACCTTCTGAATAATTAGCACACTATATTTGGCATCTTTTATGGTCTGAGTTTCTGTTATTTATTCGGGTGTTCAGGTTCCTCTTTCTCCTTGACTTTCTTTTTATGATTACCCAGCTTGTCTCCTTGCAAACACGTCTCAATTTATTCTCATCACAATATCGTTTTGACCATCAGCTTTCCTGTTTCATCTTCCAGAAATTTTCCCAAACAGTCTTCCCTTGTCCTGTTATAATTAGAATTCCTATCCCTGAACCCCTAGAGTTAGAATTTGCCCTGATCCATAATTTCTTTCCTGCTTGTAAATTTCTTTTCATCTCAGTAGTAAAATTAGTAACTCTTTGCATTTCTTAATTGTAGTCTCAACAGCTTGGATTCTTTTTGTAGGAAACTTGCTTACTCTTTGGAGCTTCTTTTCCACCACAACTAGCTGTACAAAATGCAAAGTTATTTTTGCGATGGAGTGGTCCACAAAAATAGGCACCCACAGCACTTTTGTACATAAAGTCAACAACTTCTAGATATAGATTTTATTTTTCTACCATACGTTCCTGCTCTATATGATTACCCAGCGATCAAAACAGAAACCTTGGCCAAACAAATCCATCCTATGGCATGCAACCCTTTCCCTTTCTGAGCCAATATACAAGGCTTTTTCACTCTGCCCAGTTCAACTCTTCATAAATATTAGTCAGTCCCACTGATTCATCTTTCCATTTTACATCCATTAATAGACACTTCTCTGGGTGAACATCAGATGGTTTACCCACTTTAAACAGGGTCATCCATTCTCCCTTCTGAAGAACACTAGCTTTAGAGAAGTCAAAGGAAACTGATTTCTCTTTTTGCTTTTTTTTACTGGACTTCTGAGGAAGAGTGGAAGATTCTAGAGAAGAAGTCTAGAGTCCTAGAAGTCACCAGTCCTTCTTTTTTCCTCTCTGCCCTCACTCATGGTGCCTCTTTCTCTGCCCCAGAGTGCTGTGGCCCCCACACTGCTTGTTACCTAGTGTCCATGCTGCCAGCTGCCATGGCAGTAGCCCACATTTCCAGCTGGCACAGACAGGCATTGTTTTTGGTCCACGCATCTTCCCCAAAGGTCCTGTTAGGTAGGCCAGAGGTCACTTACAGGACTGTTCCTTAGCAATCCATTGATTGCTAATAGACTGAATGGACAGCAGACCAGAGTCAGAGCCACCCTTGCTGCAGGTGACGGCGACTTCCTTGGTCACTCAGACCCAGCACGCTGCAGATGGGGGACACTCTGCCCTGTCTCTCGGAGTCAAGTGTCCTCTCCTCCAGACAGTAGCCCAAACAAACATTCTGGGAAACCCCCTTCCTTGTTAACTTCATTAACATACAGGCCTCCACTACAAAGAGGTTCTGGGGTCATCTGAGGTAAGGGGACTGTTTCTGTGCTGTCTGTCTGGGAGGTGGTTTCCTTAGCGGCTGCAAGTACTGGCCTTGCATGAGCCTGGGACATAATCAGGTTATAGGTGCCCAGCAGACCCACTTGTACCAGCTATTCTGGAAGGGAAAGCAGACGGAGGAATGGAAGAAAGAGGTGCATACGAGGTTACAGAATGAGGGTCAGCAGCGAAGAGAATGGGAGTTCAGGGTTCTCACCAATAGCAGTTTGTTTGTTTCTTTTCCCAGAGGAATAATGAGCAGTGGATAGTAATAATAACAGTTGACCATGCATGCTCTTTTATGTTCTAGGCATTGTCCCAGTGGTTTCAATATATTCAACTATTTGATCCTCATACCACCCATAATCGTCCTCATTTAACAGAGGAGGGAAAAGGACACCCATAAGCTCAGTAAAGAGACAAAGGTCACACAGTGAGAAGGGTGTGACACCAGGACTCACATCCTGGCAGCCTGGATGTGGAGGCCACGGCCTTACCCATGTGTGCCTGCACATGTGTGCGTGTGCGTGAGAGACACACACAGAGACAGAGGGGTGTGTTTCAAAGACAGACCTGGAGATGGTGGGAAGCACATGGCTCATGTGCATCCTCTCCAAAGAATGTTTCCAGATTAAATAATTGCTCCAAAGGCTAATATTTCCCAAGTGTCTACTAAATCTTCTTTAATTCTTACAATAACCCAGCAAGATTTTTCAGTTTAGAGATGAGAAAACAGAAACTCAAAGAAGTGATGTGAATTGCCCAAGACTACTCAGTTAGTCCGTGGGGAGGGGCATTAAATCCAGAGGCCGTGTTCTTTCCAGCTCACCCAGAGCTCTGTCTGGAGAGGGCCCCTCCCCTTGCCAAGCGCATGGATCCATCGGATGATGAAATAGCTCACAGAACTCTTTCATAATTTTTAAAAATGTTTTATTATACATATTATCCAAAGAACCTTGTATCCTACGTCATCTGGCTGATAAATGTCTGATCTGACTCTATGGATTGGTGGAAGATCAGACCCTTGCTGGTCATTTTTATATGGAATATCAAACCAACACTCTGGATTCGCTGACATGCACGTATTTCAGAACTAAAGAGACAGCGCAGTGATGATCTCTGAGTGTTTGTTTCTAAGGAAAGAGTTGCCCCCAAAAATAAGTTTAAGAAGATGTAAAGTTAAATGCTTGATTTGACTAAGGATCTGATTGTTTCTGCCCTTACCCTCTAAAGAATTTTGTAACTAGCTGGCAGGTGAGACTGTCACCTGGGCCCTAATCTGGACACTAGCTAGGACCTAAATTTAACAGACAAACTCAGGCGTGGCTTCAAGCAGCATCATTTTGCATGGGTTTTGTCTGAAGGAGGGTGAAGTTGCAGGTAGCTGAGAAAGGCCCTAAAATGAGGAGGGCAGCACGGTGTCTGTTAGGAATTGGTCTCTGGCTCAGCACAGTCCCTCCCTAGGCCAGAGAGTCTGCAGGAAGTGCTGTAGGAGTTGATTTATAAAGGGCTCGGGGAGAAGCGGCGGCCAGAAGTACTTATGCTTTGGAGGAGTGACAGTGTCACACAGGGTGTAAGGGAGGGCTGTTACCCCTGCATCCATAGGGTCTGGGGGCTCGAGGAGGACTGGGATGTTCTCACCAAGGAGTCGGAGCCAAGTGTGTCCATCGACAGGGTGAGGGTAAGGAGCGGCAGAACAATGGAGGGCTGTTTGTGAGCATCTGTGAGACACCCCTTAGGGCACACAGACCTTCTTGGAAGGTGCACTCCTGTACTAGGAGAGCTGAGGGGACAACAGCCTGTGAAATATGGGTCCCTACTATTAATGTGACTCATTAATATCCAGAGACCCGTGGCGCCTCCAGAAATCTAATTTGTAAGAACAACACCCACACGAGTGCGGAGTAGGGTGGTCTGTGAATACAGGTGTGGCGGGTTCCCTGCCACTAGGCAGCCTATGATAAGGAGGTAAGTTCCTATTTGTGCTTGGGGACATAAGCACATGGTATGTGACTATACAAATATTTCTCTTTAAAAAGATCTCTTGGGGCCTTTAGTTGCAGGATCACAAACAGGATACAAGTTATAGGAGCTCTGAGTGTGGACAGCTGCACTTAGACTTAGAGAAATAAAAACACGCGAACAGTAAACCCTAGGAGCAGTGGGGAATTTGACAACGCAGGGGCAGAGGGAAGGGCACATTCACCCTGGCAAGTGCGCGGTGGGGACTGAGCCCAGGAGCTTCCTGCGGCGCCGACGCCTCCAGTTATGTTCACAGGCATCCGCATACAGACGCATTTCCAGGGCAGGTGTGGCTCAGTCTTCAGGAGCTCGGCCCAGCGCTGCCACTCGGGCTTGCCAGCTTCCCTGACACTGTCCTCCAAATTCCCAAGCAGGTGCTAGAGCCAGACCACCCGTGCAAGCAGGGACAGGACGCCCCTGTGCCTTCGCGCAAGTTCTGGGCAGACCACCAGCCGTGCTGGGTGCAGTTCACAAGTCTGCTAGGTCTTTCATCTTCACGTTGTGCCTTGGTACTTTTAATTAAAGGATCCCAGAAAGCCGACTCCTGAAGGAGGCTGGGATGGAGCCAGACCCTTATATAACACACCTACTTGCTATAAACAAGAGCACCAGGGGAAAATTTCCTGCTGGACTGAAAGTGTTCCCCCTTTTTTCTGCAGTTTGGACGGCAGCCTTGAAGATAGTTGGCCATGAAGGATGAGAGGATCCCACATTTATTATTCATGTTCTCTCCTTTTCTGTCCACCCCTTCTTAGGGGACATTCAGCTCCTCATCGTGGAGGGAGATGAAGTTGCTTTGTTCTGGTTTTTCCCTCTGCATAATCCTCTTCAGCAGACTGCCAGACCTCACAGAGCAGCTGTGCAGCTGCAGTGGTTGTGGAGGGCTCTGGGAGGGCCGTCGGTAGCCTGTTTGATGGGACCGAGAGGGAAGGTGTTTATCAACCCTTCATGACTTCCTACTGCCCTTCCCAAGCCCTCATCAGCCTCCCGAGAGGGACAGCTCATCTTGCAGGGTTCATTCGCTGTCTTCATGCGGGCACACGGTACCATAAGGAGGAAATTCAATGAAAAATAAAGGAGATCAAGTGGATTTTTAGAAAGAAAGACAGAAGAGCATACTCTCTTCTTTCTTGAAGCTGCACCAGGTGACTTCCTGAAAAGGTAGAAAGATGGTTGATTTTGTCTTCTGTTCCCTCGTGGCCCTCTAGCTCCGAGAACCAAAGGTGGCACCAGTCAGAAACTGGGTTTCTGGCCCTCTACAAGTGGGTTTTGCTATTTGAGGAGGCCCGAACACTACCTATCCGACCCTCTGTCTTCCTGTCTCTCGCCCTAATGTTAAAAGATGACAGTTCCCAGATAAATGGTTGGAAATTGCTCCGGGGAGAGGTGACTGGTGATAAGAAAGATATCTGGGAGGTCCTCAGGGGGAAGCCACCTGCAGCAGTGCACAGAGAGGAGGTAGTTCTCATCTGCCCCAATCAGTCCACAAGGCAGAGAAACAGGCCAAGGAGCCCTGTCGGTAAACCTGAGCTATGACTGATGAACGCTCACCAGCCCCTGGGTTTAGGCTGGAGGTGGGCCCGCCGAGCCTGCCTGCTGAAGACATTAGAGAAGAATTCAACCTCCTCATCCTCATTTATATTTTCTACTCAATCTGTCAAGAAACGAGTTACATGTTTTAAAGTTTCCTACCACTTTTTTTCCCTGTCAATTAATCTTTATACTTTGAACAAATTTTATTTTATATACGACATGGCTACATGACTTAGGGCTTAACATTTATGCCTGTTACCTACATTATTCCTGAAGATAATATCCTTTATCAACAAAATATTACCTTCTGTGACCCATTAATTCTTCTAACCTTGAATTTTAATTGGACTGATTTTGTGATACTTATTTTCTGTTTGGTTTGTGTTTCTCTGGTGAGTTGAGCCAATCTTTTAGTTTCTATGAGTTAGTATGCCTCTTGTAGATTCCGTGTCGTTGAATTTTCTAGGAAAACATAAATTAACTCAATAAGAAGTAGATGCCTTTATAAATCAACAAGTACAGAAGACATTAAGCAAGTTGTCAAAGACTACATTCAAGAAAGTAGGAGGCTCAGATAAGTGGGTAGGTTTACCAGATGAGTTTTTTCAAACTTTCAACAAAAAATTAATTCCCACACTAAATAAATTATTTCAGAACACAGCAAAATATGTATATATTTCCAAATAAATTTATGAATCTGTGTAATCTTATTAACAAGCCTGATGAAACTAGAACAAAGAAAGCAACTATACACCAATCTAATTTATAAGTACAGAGGAAAAGCTTTAAAATGTTTTAGTAAATCAAATCTGGTGATATATTAGAAGAATATATCATATCAAGGATAATTTATGCCCAGAATTCAAAGATGGTTCAATATGGGGAAACTAATAATATAATCAATCACACAAAACAGTTTGAGAAAATATGATATTCTTGACAGATATTAAAAAGGCATTTGGTAAAATTCAACATTCATTCCCAATAAAACCTATTAATTAACAAATACTCAACAGCATAGTTAACAATGAAATAGATGTTCTTGTTAAAATCAAGAAACAGATAAGAATGTTCATTACCATTCCTATTGGTAAACATTTTCCTAGAAATTTCCATTATAAGACATATAGGAAAAATAATAAAAATATCAAAAAAGTATTACTTATAAATTATATGATTGTCTTTCTAAAGAAATCTGAGTATAACCTAACCACTTTACATGCATCCTATGAGGCAAGTGCTATATCACCCCCATTATACAAATGAAGAAACTGAGGCACAGAAAAGGTAGAGCTAGTAATAGTACTGGGATTTCGATCTAGGCAATCTGACTCCGGAATCCTTTGTCCTAACCACCATGCTACACTCCACCTTTCCTTATTTCACTCTGTAAAGTTGAACTATCATTATAGCAATATTAAAAAACCTTTCCTTATATATCACTAATAACCAATTGATAATACATTTAAAAGAATAATTAAATTCAAAATAGCAAAATAATACAAAATTCCTACAAATAAACCAAACAAAAAAAGTACAGGATTCATATGAAGAAGTATAAAGGACTTAATGAGGGACATAAAAGAATACTTGAACAAATAAAGAGATACAGAATTTCCCAAATGGGAAGACAAACAGTGGGAAGATGTAAACTCTTCTGAGATAATTTACACATTTAATGCAATCCCAATTAAAAATCCAAAGGGCTTTTACTTCTTTTGGAATTCAATGAAATGATACAAATATTTCACTTACAAGGAAAAATGAGAATAGCAAAAATTATTTGGAAAGGTGAAATTAGGGAAGGTGACTCATTTGAGAGAACTCAAAATGTTTTAAAGAGCCATAATAATTTAGATTGTACAATTCTATACTTAACCATACCAATAAAATAAAATAGTAAGTCTATAAACAGACACAAATATATGTAGTATACAATAGAAGATTAGTTCAGAAAAAAAGGAGGGAGGGAGGATAGATCATTTGATAAACAGTTTTCTAAAAATAAATGCAAAGAAAGTATCACAAAAGAAACAAATGATAGATTTGCCTGTACACATTTTAAATATATGTCAAAAATACAATCAAAAAGTTAAGAGAAAAGATAAACTGGGAAAATACTTGTACAATATATTCCAATGACCTCCTTAAAATATAAAAGAATGGTTAAAATTAACAACAAAAACAATATAAGGAATTGTTAAAATTAACAAGAAGCAGTTAAAAAAATAAAAATTAAAGTGGTTGATAAACATATTGGAAACATGCTCGCCTTACCAGTAATCAAAGACAAGGTAATTTAAATATTTTGTATGTAAAATGACATATATGTATATATATATCTCACCTGGTATTCTATCAGCAACAACCAAATAAAAAATATAAATACGCTGGAAAATTTATTCTTAATAGCACCCAAGCCATAAAGCACCAACTTACAATCCTATCAAAAATGTATTCTCTAAATTTTCTAACACATGCAGAAGATTTGATTACATGAAGATCTATCTACACCATGATGCTGAATGGGAACGGTGAACATTGTAAAGATGCACATACTATAAATGATGGCAAAGAAATGTGTCTCAATAACGTGGATGAACCTCATAAGCATAAGGCTGGCGAAAGAAAGCCAGTGACTAAAGTTTCCATTTATTCGAGGTTCCCATTTATATAAAGTTCAAAAACAGGCAAAACTAATCTATAATGATTGGAATCATGAGAGTGGGGACCTCTGGAGAGGAATTAATGATCAAGGATGCCTGCTGGGGTGCGGGTCACCATTGCTGTGTCACTTGGGTGGTGGCTATAGGGTGTGCTCAGTAAATCCTGCAAGATATCTGTCCATTTATAATTTGGGCACTTTTCTGTGTGAATGCTACACTTCAAGCAAAGCTTACTTTAAAAAAGAAAAAAGACAAAGTTAGACCTTTACCTCATACTTTACATTTTAAAAACTTCTAGTGGAATGCAAGGGTTACACATAGAACATTGAATAACAAAATATGAGCACGTGTACTCCATGCCAGCAAGCTCTTTGTCACTCTTGCTCACTGTTTCATTCCTAGCTTGTGAAATAAAACCTGGTTCCAATGGTGCTTCGTATTTAGTGAGTGAATGAATTAGAAGAAAATGTCAGTGACTATTTAACTGGCACCGTGGCAAGAAAGGGTACTCTAAATATAAACATAATGGAGAAAAACTCAAATATTAAAATCACTGGCATACTTAACTGCAGAATATTTAAAACTCTTGAAAGCAAAATACACAAAGTGTATAAGCAAACCTAAGGGCAAAAAAACAAACTGGCTAAATATGACACTGAAGATTAATATCTTTAGCACGGAAAGAACTTAATTAATAAGGCCAATACTAACATTCCTGGAGAAAAATAGGTAAAAATATATAGGACAATTCACAAAAAATACAAATGGCCAAGCAACACGTGAAAAGATGTTTGAGCTTATTAATAATCAAAGAACTGCAAATTAAAACTATAAAATACCAAAGATTTTTTGTTTGCCTATCAAATTTTTCCTTCACTTATTCAACAAATATATTTTTGAGTGCCTGCTCCATCAGGCATGCCTGGGGATTCCATGGTAAAAGAAATCAGCCCTACCCCTGCCCTCAGGGAGTTTCCATCCTACAGTAGAAGGTAAAAGATAATAAACAAAGATTGGATAAACAGCATGTCAGAGGGTGATAACTACTATGAAGGGAAAATGTGTAGGTTCACGGATTGTAACAAATACACCACTGGGTGTGTGGGATGTTGACAGCGGGGGAGGCTGCGCCTGTGGGGAGGCAGCAGGTATATGGAAAGTCTGTGCTCTCCCTTCAATTTTGCCATGAACCTAAAGTTGTTCTAGAAGTAAAGTCTATTAAGAAAGAAAGAGAGAGAGAGGGAGGGAGAAAAAGGAAGAGAGAGAGATAGGGGGAAGGAAGGAAGGAAGGAAGGAAGGAAGAAATTAAGAAAGACAGAGAAAGAAAGAAAGAGAAAGAAAGAAAGAGAAAGAAAAAAGAAGAAAGAATGAAAGAAAGAAAGAAAAAGAGAAATGAAGGAAGGCAGAGAGAGAGGGAAAACAGGGTAAAGCGGGTTGGGGTGCAGGGTTCTCAGTGGCAATTGCGGTTGCCACTTTATATGAAGTGATTTTTGAAGGCATCTCTCACAAGGTAACATTTGAGCAGAGACCTGAGGAAATGGAAGATGGAGATTTGTGGCTGAGGGCTGAGCACTCCAGGTAGTGGGACAAGCAAAGACTCCAAGACAGGAACAAGTTTGGTGTCTTCAAGGAACATCCAGGACAAGGTGAGGCTGCGGGGAGCACGGTGTAGAAAGGCAGAAGGCGAGATTGGAAAAGTAGATGAATGGGGCAGGAATGAGCACTAGGGTCTTGCCAGCATTGTGAAAACTTTAGTGTTCTGTTCTAAGAAATAAAGTCTGTTCATTAAAACCACAAACAAACAAACAAAAACAAGGTTGGCTTTTATTCGGTATGAACATCCATTCCAGGGTTCTGAACAGAGGTGAGATATGATCTAACTCCCTTTTAAGAAGGTCTCTCAGGCTGCTGTGTTGGGAATAGACTGGGGGAGGCAAGGGTGGGTACTTGGAGGAGATGGCTGCAGTCACCCAGGCAGAGAGGAGGGTGATGAGGACTAGATGGTAACTGTGGAGTGGCTGGTTCATCTACATTTTCAAGGGAGAGCCAAGCATAAGACAGAAGAAGCAAGAGCGACTCTAAAGTTTTAGGCATGTGTAGAATAGAGTAGAATCAATGGCTTATTGGCCTTCTTGGAGATACTGGAGAGAGAGTAGAAAGAAAAGAGGGGGTAGCTGATGCACGGATACTTGACGTTGAAACTATGACAGAGATACGGTTGTTGGGAATGGCACCACATAGGGTGGAACCACATGAATGGGTAGCTGTGTGAGGTGGAGTCGGTGGTGGGGTGGAGAACAACAGCGTTGGAGAGGAGGGCGAGGAACTGAGAGGCCAGAATAGTGGAAAGACCATCTATGTGGGTGTTGATATCACCAAGAATTACGACGTGAGTTGTGTTAGAGACAGGGCACATGAGGCACAGGCTAATCTTTAATAAAAGAAGAGAAGTGTTACAGGGAGCCAGGAGGGGCAGCCCATGTTCCACAACATGAATTTCAAAGTTGACAGCATTTAGAGAGGAGGGAGGGAGAATGTTCTGGAAGCATCCGTGGGGGAAAAGCAGCATATATCCACCACTCCAGATGAAATTATTCAAGATATGTGAGAGAAAAAATGAGCTATGATATAAAAAGGCTGCATGGAACCCAGTGTCATCAAGGGAGAGCCAGTTTCTAGTTTGAGCAAGAAGTTGACAGGATTGACCAAACAGGAGGTTGAGGATACAGGGAATTTAGCTGATGAATTTAGTTGCGGATATAGGGAATTTAATTGAGGATATAGGGAATTTAGAAGTGGGGAGGAGTAGAGGGTGGGTCCAGGTAGCTGAGCTGTGCAGGGATGAGTCTGGGTGATGACAGATGACCTGAGAATTTGCGGTGAAGGACAGAATGGGAGTGGTTCTATTGATCAAAGCCGCATGTTGGAGTGATGGAGGGTTGCTTGGGGAGGGGGCGGTTGGGAGGGTCTTTCCAGGAGCACTTAGATCTCTGCAGTTCCTCCTTGCTCCTGCTGATGAAGGTGTGGAAGAAACACGTGGAGAAACATGTAGAGCACTGCCCCAGGTGAACCCTGCTGGGACAGGGGTGGACGCGAGGGGAGGGGCAACCTCACCTGGACCCTGCAGAGCTCTCCACTGCTCTTCTCCAGTAGTGGAGGCAAGGGGTGAGCCAAGGAGCTGGGGCAATGCTGGGGCGGGTACAGGGAATCCAGTCCTCCGTCTGCAACTTGTGGGAGTATAACTTGGGGAGTTGTTTTTGGAAAAAAAATTTAAATACTTAATGAGAACCTTAAAATTATGTCTATCCTTTGTTTCAGTAGTTTCTCCTCTAAAAAATTAGGGTAAAGACATAATCAAAAATGTGAACAAAGATACAAGTATAAAATGCACACCACAATTTTATTAACATACCAAAGTGAAAAAAAATTGAACAATGAGAGGCTCATCCAATAAATTATGATCATCTATACTTCACAATAATGAGAATTGTTAAAAATTACATTTACAAGAATGGCAGTAACAGGGAAATGCTCACTATATAATACTTATAAAAAATGAGGTATAGGCCGGGCGCGGTGGCTCACGCCTGTAATCCTAGCACTCTGGGAGGCCGAGGTGGGCGGATCGTTCTGAGCTCAGGAGTTCGAGACCAGCCTGAGCAAGAGCGAGACCCCATCTCTACCAAAAATAGAAAGAAATTAA